>ML823709.1:23913-39015 GCA_009831015.1 Picea engelmannii
CCTTGTGCCTTGTATTATACACTGGATAAGTATCTGCAAGACAAAGGGTTCAAGAGAGGAACAATTGACAACAATTTATTTATATATATATATATATATATATATATATATATATATATATATATATATATATATATATATATATATATATATATATATATATAGAGAGAGAGAGAGAGAGAGAGAGAGAGAGAGAGAGAGAGAGAGTAATGATTTTCTCATTGTGTTGGTCTATGTATATGGCATCATCTTCAAAAGAAATAATTCTTCATTGGTACAATGGTTTGCTTCTGCAATGCAGTCTGAATTTGAAATTTCTGTGATAGGGGAACTGTCATTTTTTCTTGGTCTACAAATTACTTAGAGGTCTGAAGGAATATTTCTCTCCTAGAAGAAATATCTAATAGAAATGTTGAAAAGGTTTCAAATGGAAGATTATACACCTATGAGCACACCTATGGTCACTGGATGCAAGTTAAGAAAGGATGATGAATCACCTAATGTTGATCAGAGTTCATATAGGTCTATGATAGGAAACCTATTGTACATCACAGCATCTCGTCCAGACATAATGCATGTTGTTGGAATGGTAGGAAGGTATCAAGCTGCACCTAAATAGAGTCATCTATTAGCTGTCAAAATAATATTCAGATACTTGAAAGGAACAATGAAATATGTCCTATGGTATCCTAGGAATTAGAATTTTCAACTATCAGTCTATTCACACGTTGATTGGGATAACTGCGTGCATGAAAGGAAAAGAATGAGTGGAGGTGCATTATTCTTAGGAGATTCTCTTGTAGCATGGTTGAGTAAGAAGCAAGGTTCCATTTCCTTATTGAATACATAAGTTGAATACATTGCAGTTGCCACTTGTTGTACCCAAGTATTATGGATGATTCTGATGCTTTCATACTTGGAGGTAAAGTATAATGCACTGATCCCAATTCATTGTGATAATACTAGTGCAATTAGTGTGTCAAAGAATCATGTATTTCACTCCAAGACCAAGCATATACCCATCAAGTATCACTTCTTGAGGGAACATGTAACCAACACTATTGTTTCTTTGCATTATATTCCATCCAAAGATCAGATTGTTGATATCTTCACTAAAATGCTTGTAAAACCTTAGTTTGAGTGTCTATGCCAGAAGTTGGGCGTGACCCTGTTATCAAGTTAAAATAGTCTATCTAATCAAGGGGAGAGTGTTCCTAGTATATCTGATCAGGGGGGAGCACAGAGTCACTCTCTGTTTTCTTTGACATTGATGTCAAAGGGGGAGAAAAAGGTGTTGTATGTATGCTACAAATGGAGGTCTAAGAAGAATAGTGCAGCCTTTTAGGGTTTCCATCAATGCCAAAGGGGGAGATTGTTAGCATGTTTACAGGAAGAATGTGATTGTCATTGATGGAAAGAACAACAACGAACCAAACCTCAAGAGTGCATAAGACGATAAATCTCAGAAGATATAGTGGTTTCCATAAGTACATACGAGGTCCAAGAGACGGACTCATAGGAGGAGCAAATTCGAGACCCGTGAACACTTAGAAAGACTTATAAAGTCAGAGAGATCTGAAGCTCAGGAGGAAGAACGATAGTGGTCGTTGGATCACTGATCTATAGGACCAACAACCATTGGATTGAATTAATGAAGGATAGGATAAGAAGGGGAAAATGATTGAGAATTTGATCATCCAAAATTCCGTCATCCGTCGGATTGATTCAAGTGGAAGGACAGGATAAGCATGGGCTAAAATCTAAGATATCGATCACCTGAATTTCCATCAATCGTCAGATCAAAATAGGTGGAATGACAGGATAAGTTATAAGGCATGCTAATCTCAACGACCGATAATAGGGCACTTATATCTACAGTCGACAGGGAATATCGAACCCCCCCCCCCCAATATTTTTACCTTTAACCATGGGGGGGGGTGCAATTTGGTGGTATTTCTCATGTGGGACCCTCATACATGTCACCTTCTTGTCAACTCAGACCCCCCTCGCTCATTACCACTTACCTCCTAACCACCCTTACTCAAAATCCACCAAACCACTCATACATACCACCTCCACACTCTGAAACCACACTCTACTACCCGCTACACATCACACTCCACTACCACGCTCTGCCTACACCTCCACTACACTGGCTAGATGTCTCACCCACATCAGCAAGGACATGTGGAAGACAACGTCAGCAAGTGCACATGGCATAATCAGATGATTACAAGTGTCAAGAGGAAATTGGCTCGTGCCATGTCAAAAAGTGACATAAGAAAGCTACGTCACTCCAGGATATTTACTTCAGAAGTTTCATCACCAACAAATTTCAAAAGTCCTGAAGGATGAAGTTCCAAAGTCGCTCTCAGTCATGCAATATGAATATCACTTCATACTCATTCTCAACCATTGATATAGTTCAGTGGAAGGATAGTGGAAGTGGAAGTGTTAACTGACAACAAGCAATCTCCACCACTTATGACTTACTCAGCAAGTGATCACTCCAGAGGAAAATGGAGCAGCGACTTGTCAAAGTCTCGAAGTCCTGAATTAAGGAGGGATTTTCCATCATCAAAACCGACAGGTTGCACACGATCTACAACTCCGGAGTGAATCACTTCAGGAGTTTGTGGTTGGGAAGGAAACAACATTGTCGAAGACCCAAGGGCCAAAGAAGATCCAGGTCGTCGATTTCCAGAAGGACGCGTGGCATAAATATGTGCAGTTCAAGAAAAACACTCCTAGAGAAAATGAAGGAAGCAATGTTGAGATTTGAAATATCCAAAGTCCAGAGACATGAAGGATATCTCAACCGTTGATCTGAGAGGGTCACACGTCAAGGGATTTTCAACTCCGGAAAAAGGTGAAAGAGATAAATTTAAAAATTGAGAGTTGAAATATATGAAGTCTGGAGACCTAAAGGATATCTTGACTGTTAATCTAAGAGGGACACACGTCAGTGGATCATCAACTCCAGAACATTGGCGTATGAAGAAAATCATGGTTTGAGATTTGAAACTACCAGAGCCTAGATCACGAATTAAATCACAGTCGTTGATTTAGGAAGGCTAGATATAATCCACAAACTTGAAAGGATATATCTGAACCATCTGTTCAGGAGCACCATCAATATTGTGAGATTGATGGTCCCATCGCATTGCACAGAATGAAGGTGCACGAACTTTAAAATTTTGAAGGCGTGTCGCAATCAAAACCACGGTTTTGGAGAAAGGACATGTGGAGCTCTATAGTGAATTACGGGGTGAAAAGAGGGTTTCCCTCAAACCGCCTTTGGACACGCTTGCAATCGTGTGGTCACATGAGATATTCACTCAAGTTCATATTGAGAAATGAATCTAGTGCTCACTAGGCCAAGATTGGGAAGTGCCTTTTGAATAGGAGTTTGGTCACCGTCGGTGGTCACATGAACAAAGAGGCTTGGAAGCCAATGAAGCCAAAAATGACTAACTGTAACTACCAAAGAATACGAAGAGCTATGAATGCCAGAGAATCTAGAGAATATCATGATAATTCCCACTAATGATGAACAGATTTAGTATAACCACCAGGGAAGATGAAGAGTTTGTATGATGATCAGGCAGAGGACTCGAGGTGAGAAAAACATGCAGAACAGAAAAGACAGTGTGCTTTTTCTAGATTGATGCATGTGGGCAGGATGAGATGTAGTTTATAATCTAAAGGGGAGATATGTGGCACAATAAAGAGCATGAAGAGGCAACACAGAGTATAAAAGGCAGAAGATAAGTTGAACAATGGTGGTGTTGAGCGCAGGAGGGAAAAGAGCAGAGCATAGAATTTGAACGATGCAAAAGCAGAACAAAGTATAGAAGCTGAAGAAGGAAGAGGAGACATGGAGTTGTAACAGACCATATTAGAGATAGAGAAAGTAAGTAAAGTTTTGTAAGATTCATTCAGGGTGTTAGGGTGGTGCTAGGGAGGATTGCAATCCTCTAAATTCTAGTTGGTGCTAGAATATATTCTGCGAGTTGGTGCTTCCATCTAGTGGGTGCTAGAGAAACCTGGGAGTTGGTGCTTCCATCTAGTTGGTTCTAGAGAAATTTGAGAGTTGGTTCTCTCTACAAGTTGTACCTTTATATCAGAGGTTGTAGCCTCACATTTGAGTTGGAGCTCAAAGATTGTGATGTACATGAAAGTTGGAGCTTGATTGACATCCTAAGAAGAGGAGGTTTTCACCCTTATGAGTTTCCTCATGAAAATCAATGTCTATGTTTATTTTGTGTGATTGATCAAATATTGTATATCTATGCATGATAAGTTATCAACAATGCATTAAATAATAATCTAGAATGAATCTGAAAATAAAAGGAAAAGTTTCAAGCTTATATATATAACTAATTCACCCCCCACCCTCTCAGTTATATTTCCAACAAAATTCTCTAAAGTTTTCTTCATTTTTAGTCTCTTACAAACACCATTAGTTGCACGATCACATCCTTTGCATAAATCAAGCCTATAAAATTAACTCTTAACTTAAAATATATTAGACTTTTTGTTTGTAGGGTTCACCAGCTAGTTTAGGATTTTAGGGCCTGTAAATAGGTGTGAAGAGGAAACTATTCAAGTCCATTTAAAACAAACATTGGAGTCTAAGATAAGGAGTGTATAAATTCCAGTGTCATAAGAGTTATCTGGGACCCCCCTCTAACACAAGGGATAAACACAAGATCGCGTAAGGAAAGGTAGAGGAGATAACCCCTCCAAAATCTGACCAAGCATAGTGGGGATTGTATATTGAGGTTTTTTCTTGGGAACAATACTGATCACATTTTCCTACGGAACCTCATGGACCTCTACTCCATTTGAGATCCTAATTTTTCTTCCAGAACAATTTCCTTTGTCACCCTTGAAACACTTCAGACTTGTTATCCTTCTCATTACGATCAACCTGATTGTCGACTGTACCCGCCTGGTGACTGACTGCAAGATGGAAACTTAGTTGCCTATTTTTTATGGACTTACACAGGTGACTGCGGGGGTATACCACGATACCTATGGAGGAAATCAAATTACGCTTCAATGAGTATACTTGGAGGGTGATTTCGTGTTCGAGTTTCACTTTCATCGGTTAGTTGCTCTAGTGTCGATTGGCATAATTTTCCTTCCCACTAGTTGTTTGTCTACTTGATTTATCTTTAGGAAATTTCAGTGTGTGCTCTTTGTTTCATGTTATTAAAACCTTATTGTGTCAGTTGATCATTTCATAAAGTGGAATATCAACAACTCTGTCGGTCACGTAGGCTTCAGGGCCTGTCACTAGTTACTTTGGAGCCACCACTGCCACAGTTGAGGCGAAGACTAGATCAAGAAGAATCATTCAAAGCAACCAGGCTGCAAGAAATTGTACTCGATCCATATTTGAGAGGAGAATTTCTAGCATCGGAGGAATCTATCTTTTCTGACCTTGATATCAAAGGTTTCAAGCTAGAAAATCCTTCAATCATCAACTTGTCAATGCTGCTTCTAATTCAGATTGTCCCTCCTGAGGTGGCATCTTCTGAATGTTAGTTTATTTGGAGAAAGGTGATGGAAGCAAATGTTGCTAATTTTTCATGGATTCCTTGTATTCCCATTATGGCTACCGCTGGAGGGGGCATTTTACCTCCTCCCCCACCTTTTTCTGTTAGGACCACAGTTGTACCGACACCCATGACTTTAGGTTATGGTTTGATTTGTTTGACAACCTCAACCATTGTTCCATTCACTTAGAACGAAATAGGCGCTCCCTTCTCATATGGGATGCTCAACTTTGACATGAATTTAGTTCTTACTTACTCTACTTTATAGACCATGGGTCTAGGGGAAGGGAGATCTAACGCTCCCTTGCAAGGATCAGTCATGGGCACTACTTCCCCATTAAATGATATTGCTTATGGTGGGGGTCATATACTCCATCCATCCCCTTCGCTCGATGGAACATTTCATAAATTGACCGAGCTTAACGCTAACTATAGTTTGTTCAGTGGAGGCAATTTGGGGCATTCATCCTACACGACATCGGTGGGATCAATGTCATTATATTTGTTTGGTTCATTTGGAAACAATTCTTTTTCTTCATATTCTTTCTCGACTGGGGGAAACCCCATCTTTGGACAACAGAACCATGTGTAAGGTGCCATTCCTTCATAGGGAGCGATGACAAGAGTATACTCCATACACGTTATTTGGAATCCTTGGTAGGGCTCATTTCCCTTGCAAGGGATGTCGAGCGTGGGCAACCCCTTCCATACTCAATGGAACCCTAGGCAAGGTTCAATACCTATACTAGGAATATCGGCTGGGGGAATTCCCAACCAAGGTCCTTGGAATACTTCATAGGGAGAAATCCTTGTGCAAGCTATGTCATCTAACTTCGAGAGTCGGTCGATGATGCAACAAAAAATTCAATTTTATTTTGCTAGTCAAGGCCACGATTTCTACCAAAACCCTGGCCAATAGTCATACTTTTCCTGGAAACCTGGTGCCATTCAAAACACAAGTCCCTCTTTTCATGTAAATACTCCACAATCAAAACTACCCTTTCTGGAAACCCTAAATTTTCTATACTTGTTGAGATTGTTAAATGACTTGATATGTCATGATCTGCATTGGGCCCCCATGCCGACTAAGTTTCCCTCTGACATTCCTAAATTTTAGGGAAATCTTAGCAAAGATCTAGGTGATCACATGACTAATTTTCACTTATGGTTCTCATCGAACTCGTTGAAGGATGATTCCATTCAGTTGCACCTTTTTCAACACACTCTTATAAAGGGTGCAGTGAAGTGGTATATTGAGCTCGACAACTCAAAGTACTCTTACTTTAATGACCTAGCTATAGTTTTCTTGAACCATTTTGAGTTGTTAGTGAGACACAATGTTCTCACCGAGTTGTTGGCCAACTTTGAGCAGAATAAGGTTGACAATATCTCAGATCATATCCAAGAATGGCGATGAAGAAAGAGCTTGATTAAGGTAAAGGTCCCTCCTTCTTTTTTTCTTGAGTGGTTCTTGAAGTATTTGGTTCATTGCATGCCCAAATACATAGAAACGTCTGGTTTGTGTTTTGAGGAAGAGACTATTATGAGAGCCCAACAACTAGAACTGATTTACTCTTAGTCTAGCATGCTTTACTAGATCTTACCCGATGCACCATGGTCAACTCTCGATAAGGCCAAAAACAACTCTAGGCCCCACATTGATGGCATAGGGGATCAACACAAAGAAATTCTATGGACCTATTGTCTAATCAATTACAGTAATTATTGATTCAACAGACTGTGGCCAGCCAGAATCCTAGTTTAGCTACCCCCGCAACCCAAACGTCGGATGTACATAGTGTGAAATACACAACTCTCAAGGCCAACCAATAGACTAAGGGAAAAAAGAAACAAAAAAACAAGAAGGGAAAATGGGATAAAGGTTGCTAACAATGCTGGAAAGGGAAAAAATGAGAAGAGGAAGGTGAAGTTTCCATGTAAGATTTGCATGGATGAACACTTAACTCACATGTTCCCTCGACTTGCGGAAGCCTAGAAGCTACTAGCACAACAACATACTACTATGTTGACAAACCTTTTTCCACAAGGGTAAAATATGGCTCAGGCTTCTACATCCACGAACGTGGCTAGGGGTAGCCAGGGAACCCCCACGACTAATTTTAACAACCAGGCTGCGAACATTTACATGATGAACATCAATGCTCATTTATCAACCAGGACATGTGACTACAGAATGCCAGAATCCATTGAGAAAGGCAAGGGGGCCTTCAACCCTTTGACTCCTCTTCAAATTGAGAAGACAATGGGAGAGAAAATTACTCGCATCCCTAAAGGTGCGTTTAAGAAGGCTTCCCATAGCCCAAATGCGAAGGTCGCTCAGAATTACTCCATTGTGGAGGATCTGGAACAAACCCCTTGTGCAATGTATTCTTTGGAGGTTCTCCAGAGTTGCCCCTCATAGAGAAAATTTGTTGTTTTCCACCTTGGGAGCAAAAGAAACAAGTAACTCAGGAATGATCATTTTCAATCCAACTGACCTTAAACCTCGTCTTCCTCACCATGTCCCCTTTCAGATAGTAGTGGAATACACCACAAAATAATTGACATGGAACACTTTCCATATGGTGGTTGATGAGGGTGCCTCAATTTGCATGATGTCGTTGGCATGTTGGAGATCCATTGGCCATCCTTAGTTGTCTCCATCGCCTACGTTGCTTATGAATTTTGATGGTCGATCATTTAGACAACATGGTATAATTCCTTCTTTCCCCATGTAGTTGGAGGGTAAAACTTTGTACGCTGAGGTTGAAGTAGTCGATGCGCCTCTCGGCTACAATCTTTTGTTAGGACAGAGTTGGAATTACACAATGCAGACAATTGTAGCCATTTCTTTTTGGGTCTTATGCTTTCCGCACGAGGGTCAGATTATAACCATCAAACAGTTGTCCTTCTCTCATCCTGACAATCCCAATGATTAATAACTCGCAACCAGGAACTGTCAAATTAGGTGACATATTGATTTTGTCATTGATGGGAACTTTTGATTATTCGTCGCCTTCCAATGATGTAAGGTTTATTTCAGTTGTTCCCAACCAACCAAAGGATGAGATTTTTCAAGTGTCATATTTTAAAACAAGATACTTTCACGACCCATGGAATCTACCTTCCCCATCATCTTTGATGGAATGGATAGGGAACCTTGGCATGGCTATTCCCTTATCCACTGCTGAGGTTACATACAGTGTTTTTCGGAAAGCCTCGGCCAACCCTAACATCTCTCACAGGAGGTAGATATAGTTCTCGAGCCTATTTGGGCTCAGGACTCTCTCACTGCTCAAGACCCTTTATACCTAGTATTTCCCTCTGATGAGGCAATTTTGGAGGTAATGACTAGTCTCGACAAACCTTGGGATGATATTCACCATAGATCTTATTTTCTTCTCGAGCTTAGGAGAATAGAGGAAGGAGAGTTTGTTTTGAACATGAATGGAGATAACCCTTGTCCTATTAACCCTCTAGATATGCACAGAATATATTTCGAGGGAAAAATAGGAAGTATTATTGCAATGATTCCTATCAATATCTCTAGAACCCCTAGCATCGTGGAGAATGTCTTTGTCGGAGCAGATTTCTCCCCCAAAGAGATTCAGATTTACACCGAGTTGTTTAAGGAGTTTCACAATGTTTTTCTCTGGTCTTACCAGGATATGTCAGGTATCAACCCACGAGTTGTTGAACATGAAATCATGACTTACCCTGATGTCAAACTGGTTTGAAAGAAGCTTTGCCTAGTCAATCCTTGAAAAACAACGGTGATCAAGGCTGAAGTAGAGAAACTTCTCAAAGTTGGTTTCATCTACCTCGTACAATTGATGGAATGGGTTTCAAACTCATTTCATGTTAACAAAAAATAGGGCATGATTCATGTTTTTTTGGATTTCCGCAATTTGAACAAATCTTGCCTGAAAGACAATTTTCCAACCATGTTTATTAATCAAATTTTTGATGAATGTGCGACTTGCGAAGTATTTATTTCATGGATGGTTTTTTGAGATATAATCAAATTCAAATCAAACCCAAGGACCAACATAAAAAAACTTTTATTTTTCCTTAGGGTGCCTTCGCATATCAAAAGATTCCTTTTGGAATGAATAATGTTGGAGCTACCTTTTAGCAGGCCATGTCATTCACTTTTCGTGACCTCAAACACATAGTCGAGGCGTACCTGGATGATCTAGCATCATGTTCTCGCAAGAGATACAATCATCCCACCCATTTCGAACTAATCTTTGAGCGATGTCGCTACTATCGGATTCACTTGAATCCAAACAAGTGAAGTTTTTGCATGACATCGGGTCTTTTATTAGGTTTCATCGTGTCGAAAAAAGGGATCATGGTCGATCCTCTTAAGGTTGAGGCAATAGTTCAATTGCCTCCCCCGCGCATAATACCCCAACTTCAAATATTACAAGGGAAAGCGAATTTTCTTCAGTGTTTTTTCGCTAATTATGCCAATATCACTAAAGGGTTCATACGTCTTTTGAAAAAATGGGTCCCATTTTATTGGGATGAAGTAGCTCAACGTTCCTTTGAAGCATTGAAACATGCCCTGATGTCTTCCCCTCTACTCAGGCCTCCTGATTATAACACAAATTTCTTGTTGTATTTTTCTATTGTAGAGTCGACCATCAGCATGGTATTGGTCTAGGAGGATGACATGCTTTAAGAGCACATTATATATTATCTTAGCTAAGGCCTAGTTGGATTGGAACTCAACTACTCTCATGTTGAGAAACTTTCTTTGGCGGTTGTCCACATTGTCCAACGGTTCTATGTCTACATATTACTTCACAAGACCACCGTCATTTCTGTCATCAACCCCTTCCAATATGTGTTAAAACGATGGGTCATTGGTGGAAACATGAGTAGATGGATAGTTATCCTATAGGATTTTGACTTGGATTTTGTCTCCACGGAATCTAAAAAGTCATTGGCCTTTGTTGAACTAATTTCAGAACTACTAGTTGAGTCTGATGATATTATACTTGAAGAGTCACCTATCAATGGATATATTTTTCTAATTTCATCTTCAGGCCCCTGATATGGAGATATACTTGTGTATCTTCAGAATTTGAAGTGCCCAACTTTTGCTTCTCATGATGAGCATCGACGAAAATGACACCAAGTGTGAAACTATCTCATCATCGACAACACTTTGTATCATCGAGGTGTAGATTGCATTCTTCGACGATGTCTTACCCATGAAGAAGAAAATATCATTTTGAATGACTGTCACACTGGAGCATGTGGCGATCATCTATCTAGGTTGGAGAAAACCCAAAAGATTATGTGTGCATGATACTTCTGGCCCTAGTTAATCAAATATTGTGTTGAGGTGGTCAAGAAGTGTCACTCGTGTCAGATCTTCTGTCGAAATCTACGGGCACACCCTACTCCTATGTTTATGTTCATTATTATCGGTCCCTTCACCAAGTGGGGGATTGATTTCACTACATGTCACCCAGCTTCTGCCAGGGGGCATCACTACATCATTGTAGCAGTAGACTACTTCACTAAGTGGGTTGAAGCTATGCCAACATTTAACAATGACGGAGAAAATACTGCCCTTTTTATTTTCAATCAGATAGTAGCAAGATTCAGTATCCTGAAGGATATTTTCACTGAACATGGCAGTCACTTCCAGACTAAAAGGATGATTGAATTAAAATCAAAGTTTGGGTTTAAAAAGGAACATTTGTCACCCTATTACCTGCAAGAGAATGGTCAGGTAGAAGGTGTGAATAAGTCTCTCAATACTATTCTGCAATGGACAATCAATTCGGCCAAGTCAAATTGGCATTTGATTTTATATTCAGCGTTGTGGGCCTATTGAAATTTTGTAAAGATTGCTACCATTTTTTCACCCTTTCAACTCATCTACAGGCTATAAGCAGTATTACCCATTAAGTGTCAGATCCCTTTTTTTAAGTTGGTAGTGGAACTACTACCCAACACTACACCGCTTGAGGAATGCCTTCTATATCTAGAGCATCTCGATGAACAATGTCATGATGAAACCTTGGATAATGAGGCTCATAAGCAACAAGTAAAGTGTCAATATGATCGGTATGTTCACCCTCGGATTTTATTCGAAGGCAATCTTGTCTTGGTTTATGACCAATAAAAATATCCACTGGGAGAAGGCAAGTTAAAACCCATGTGGTTCAGACCTTTCATTGTGAAAGAGGTCTTATATAAGGTTTCTTATAGTCTGGTTGATTTTGAGGGAAATGCCTTAGCAGATCCTAGAAATGGGCTCTACCTTAAGAAACCTTAGGTCAATCACATGGGTGCCTTCTTGTATATATGTATAGTATTTTATACATTTGTTTATTTTTTCATTTTATGGACGTGTATTTATTTATGTCTTATTTTTCACTATGGTAGATGTCAATTGAATCAGAGGTTTACTTTGGGTTTGTGGACGGTGCTAGCCGACACATTTAGAGGCTTGCTTCCATAGCTTGGGTGATTTTCACACCCAAAGGCCAGTTGTTATATTCCAGAGGTATTTGTATAGCAGACACAACCAATAATGTTGTCGAGTACATTGCAGTGATAGAATTTCTACGTGATTCTTTGTCACATGGCATTTCTTGCCTCCTAGTTTACTTAGATGCTCAACTGGTCGTGTCCCAGTTAAATGGGTTTTTTTGCATTTATGATCCTACTCTTCCCTGATGATTTTTTAGGGTATGTCTCTTAGAACAATATTTTGATTATATTACTTATATTCATGTTCCTAGGATATTTAACCATTTAACTGATACTCTAGCTAATCAAGTTTTAGATTGGCATGTTTCTCACATGTAGAACTAAAACACACACATACACATGTAAATACATTTGTAAAAAATGTCATTGATAAAACAAGAAATATCTATGTGTGTGTGTGTGTGTGTGTCATGAGTACAAAGTGGGAATGAAAGTCTCAAAAGTAATTGGTATACATCGTTGTGCTTAAGCCCTAAAAATACATCGTACAAAAATTTCCCTCAGCACATAAGTAGTTTGATCCTATCTAAGGTCTAGGCCTATTGGCCCTACTATAATGGAAAAAAAAGTTCGCAAGACATAGGAATAACTGGACCCAGGTCTGAGGAACCCCTACTACATGTGGCTGCATAGCTGGGGGGAGATCCTCAATCTCAGCCATAGAAACTGCGTGAGTGAGAGAAATTAGATTCCTCTCTACTTGTCGTAGGACTCTATCATGATCTCCAGATGGAGGTCCTCTTGTAGCTATCATCCCTCCTGTTTTTTCTGGTCCCGCCTCTCGTATAGGATGACGCCTAGTCCTGGCGAAGTATGTCGTTTGAACAGGTCCCACATATGTACATAATAGATTCATAAGTTAGTACTATGATGCATACATAAAAAGGATATATATATAAATTAAAATAATTTTTTTAACTTTAAATATATATATATATATATATATGTTACCTATCTCGTCGCGCTCCTCTCTAGGGGGCATGGGTATGTCAGGATCTCTAAGGAATCTAATCCTTGCATAGGGATAGTCTTGGTCCAAATAAGTGAATTAAAATGAAAGAGGGGGTGATTTGTACTTACTTGGGGTGATTTGTACTTACTTGGTCCAAGTGGGAGGGTTTTTTGTCCACCACAGCTCTGGGAATTCATGTTTTTGATAAAAAGGGTTTTTTGACTTTTTTCTAATTTCCAAATGGCAATGGTAAAAATGAGTTGTACATCTCTATTTATAGACTTTTTTGGCCCTTTTTGCCCTATTTTGGTCCCCTTTTTCACTTTTCCTGGCTTGTTGGCTACTTGATTTCTCTTTTTGAGCTATCTTTCGGTCATTCTTGATGGACTTGTTCTTTCGGTTTGGTGATTTTTTGAGATGGGTTACATTTATATAATCCCATGGTAAAAATCATTTTTCCAACTTTTTCATATAAGTTAGGTTTTCACTCCCAAATTTTTGCATAATGTTGACTTTTCCCCTTTTCCATAGGATTGATCCCACCGAGGTATGACAATAAACCTTCTCATCTACTTTAGAAGTGTCATAATTAGGTGGTAGATCCTACCTCTACATGGATTCCCTAGGTAGATCCTTTGCTACATTTTGGCGTATGTGCTATGAGTTTTGACTATAGACTTGGGAGTCCTTGTTAGTCCCTCCATGATTACATATTGAAGCCTCATTTTTCTTATTAATCATCATTCTTGGACTTACCCATGGTTCTCCCTAATGAGCACACTTTGTTGTCTTTCAAGCTCACTTTAAATTTTGAAAGCAACATCCAACGAGACTGTATTTATTCTTTTTGATCTCGTCTGGATTACTTGAGAAAAGTAGGCCCCCTTGAGTATTCTTTAAGACCTTTTTAGACTCTCTAAAAATGAAAATATTTTCGAGTGATCTTGTTACCCTTCACGCTCTCCAAACTCAAATTTGAAGGCACATATGTCCAATGGTAGTTTTCCCCTTTTTCGGTCCAGATGGATAATTTTACGAATAAAGGTATGATCTAGGAACTTTAATTAGCTAGAAGAGTATTCTAAGGCATAAGTTAAACCCTTTTTCAGGCCCGAGGGACTAAATTTTCGAAAAAAGGGCCATTCTCCTTGGTTTTGGTTTATCTCTTTTTTAGGCCTTGGAGATTACTTATGAAAAGGAACCCCCTTGGAGTCCATAGTTAAGTTCTTTACAGACTCCCTAAATATAAAAATATCATCGAGTGACCTTGTTCCTTCACACTCGTTAAATTGGCCCAAAAGAACATCTATTTGTCATGAGTTTAACCATATTTCTAGTGAATAGATTATTCCAGAAAAAGGTATGCCTCGGGAGAGTTCTCCTCAGTTATATTTTATACTTTTTCGAGCTAAGGAGACTAAACCTAGAAAAAGGTTGTGAGTTCATAGTTAATCTCTTTTCAGACTCCTTAAAATTCAAAAGATAGCCGAGTGATCTTGTCTTTGTCGCACTCATTAAAATGGTTTTGAAAATATATCCTTTCAGCGCAATTTTAACCCTTTTTCAAGCCGATTGGATAAATTGCGAAAAAAGTACTCCCTCGATTCTTCTTTTTGCATTTTTTCAGACTCTCTAAATGTGAAAAACCACTGATATTACATTCTCTAGGATAGTAAAAAATCACATGGAAGGAGTCTTCTTGTTTCATGCTTAATCGCATTGTGAGTCTCGTCTTTGCATCTTTGGCATAATTTTGGCTCCATGTTGCTCTCAACTGAACCTTTAAATCATTCCTTATATGTAAGCCTTGCAACACTTTTTTCCTCTGTGATCTGACACCTTAACCCATGGAGGAATTTTCCCCGAGTGTCCCTGTTAAGGTCCTAACCCGCACATATGTAGATCAATGCATTCAGATGTAATAAACGTCAATATTAATAAGGCCTTTCAATAAAATAGAATAAGGAGGATGTAAGAAGACCTAATAGAAGCTTCCTCTTCTAGAAGGATCTTCCTCTAGATGCTTCTCTTAATAGACATATTTAGTATAAATAAGGGTCGAGGGTATGA
>ML823709.1:44185-84037 GCA_009831015.1 Picea engelmannii
CCCAGTCAGTCGAAGCTACATCCTGTTTTTCATGTTTCATGCTTGAAGAAGGTGATGGGAACCAGGTGCCAAATTCAAACCAACCTTCCAGAGTTAGCTGAAGAAGGATCCATTTGGCTACAACCAGAAGCAGTTTTGGACCAACGTGAGCGTCACCTGCGTCAGATAACCATCAAGGAAGTGCTAGTACAGTGGAAAGATATGACTCCAGCAGATGCCACTTGGGAACCAGCTACCATTCTGCAGCAGTTTCCACATCTCAAGCCTTGAGGACAAGTTTGTTTTTAAGGGGGCGGACATGTTAAGGTCCTAACAAACACATAGGTATATCAATGCATTCGGATGTAATAAAGGTCAATATTAATAAGGCCTTTCAATAACATAGAATAAGGCGGATGTAAGAAGACCTAATAGAAGCTTCCGCTTCTAGAAGGATCTTCCTCTAGATGCTTCTCTTAATAGACATATTTAGTATAAATAAGGGTCAAGGGTATGAAAACCCTAGCTTGGATATTATTGTAACAGAGCGCTGCTCGACTGGAGGTTGCCCCCTCGAAGAGGCCTGTGAACATTTCTTTCTGAATCAAAGTGCTTTTCTATTGCTATTTTGTATATCATTTCTGTGTATTGTGAAGATTATGTTGGATATTTTACTGTTATTCTTCCATTTCTAGCATTTTATTTCTGTTCTGCATATTTTATATATCTGGTATCTTACAGTCCCTATATTGCACATGTCCGCTTACCTTGAGCATCAGTATGTTCCATGCACTTGGAACCAGTTTGCTTGCTCACGACACTTTTTCCTCCTTTATAACGTAGAATTCTTTTATTTTTTTTCAAGCTCGTTAAAAAATTGAAAAAGACAAAAAAATCAAATATTCCAAAAATAGGGGATAGGAAACATACATTCTTTTTTCGACAGCAAGATTGTCTCCTTTAGTTTGTTCGTTAAGCATTGATATCTAGCATGACCTTAGGAAGTTTTTCTCACTACATAGAGTTGTGTCCTCCTTCGTTTGGTTACTCTTCCAAACATATGGAGAGTTTGTGGTGCCTCCTGCATCACAAACTTATGTCAATATTATGCTACCTAAGTATGATCATTTTCCAAGGTAATTTTTATCCAACCTGAGTCATCCATTCTGTATTTTGTCTCTTGATTTTCATGAGTCATCCATCCCATGAGTCCATTCAAGTCCAGATTCAAAATTGATGAAGTTTTTTTCCCGATGATCAAGATCCTCCATTCTTTCCCAGACAATATGTCGAATACCTCAGAGTAGTGAGTCTTACAATCCTATTGTACTCCTACCTGAGTTGTTGAATATCTTTAAGTTGTTTCTCGAGCTATGAAGTCCTCATCTCCAGCCACAGGCATTGATGCTTCTTGAAGATGCATATTGTATTGTATTTGAATATCATCAAGTTATTTTGAGATGTAGATATGTTTTGTATTTATTACGGATAAAATTTATATAGACATTTCTATGACATGGATCTGTAGTGTACTTTATTGGAATCCATGATTAATTCATCCTGAGCATGGGTATGGCTATCTCAGAGAGATTATTACTGTTTTGTAGATAGCGACCTATCGAACTCTGGTCTCAAGCTCACTCGACTTTGTTCCTTCCCATTGGTAAAGATATTGTAATGTATTCCGGCCATTAGTTTCTCTTATAAACTCACACATTAAGGGGCATATTTTATATCCCTAAAATTCCCTACCTATGCATGCATGGAATTGGCCTTTCTACTTGCACAATTTTCCAAATTACTGTTGAGTATATCTCTTTAAAAAAACATTTTTTGGAGCATGTACGCACCCTCCTGCACTACTTCTCACGTACATATGCTAGTTTCATACTATACAACCTAAGTACATACGCTAGATGCATAATAAACAACCCGTGTTTACCCTCCAAAAGTTGCAAAAAATAAAAAGTTGCAAGGAATTTGGCGGAGTTTATGGGCTATCGATGGTTTCCCAACCAATTCACCCATTGTAGCCTGTCCCCAAACAGAATAACTATCATTTTGTCATATAAAAGGAGGTCTTGGGGTCCCATTCCATCATCAAGCTTTAGAATAGAGAAACTCTGCCAAAATCCCTTCCCTCTCTTATTCCAAATATTGCATCCCTTTTTGAGATTTGGCCTCAGTATTCCCTCTCTAGCCCTTTCTCATATACAATCCCTTCTCTTTCCCTAAAGTGATCAGTTGATTGTGAGAGAAGGTTGTGGGATGATGCAATTTGAGCAACATTAAGAGGATCTAGGACCTATTTCACAAAGTGTCAACTATTTAAAGTTGTAACTTTGAATATTCATACTAAATAAAAGAATCCCTTTCTTGTCCCAAGTATTATGTGTTTATGATTTTCATTTGATTTATGCATAATGGTTTATATCTAACCCTAATCTTGATGAGTATAGATAGAATATTTGTAGCATTGTTTTCCTAAGTATTCTTGCAGGTCATATTTGGGAGGAGACCAGCAACCTGGGAAGCTACAAAGGTGGAGGAGGTCTACATCGAATGTTAGGACCAAAGGTACTACTTCTTAACTACTTTCCTATCTCTTTATGTTCATCTATTTAGAATGTTTGGGGTATTTTAAGAATAGTATTTTGTTTTAAGGGAGATCATGTCTTTGCATGTACTTTGACCCTGGTATAGTAATAGGGGGATTTTGCCCACTAGTAGTAAGAGTGTGATATTTCATGTGCTAAACTTGACTTCCGAACTTTAGAAAGTGAATCTTCTACTTTGGTATTTCAACAACTTTAGGGATGTAGTGACCGGGTTTCTAGTGTGTCTTGTAAATTTCTTGTGGTTAAACACCTAGCATGAACTCCTCAAGCGAAGGGGGAACAATTTGCATGGTGTTGTCAATCTAAGAAGTTGTATTTGTGGAGGAAGGACCAAGGGGGGTGGTAGTTTCATGATTGCGATGTGGAGAGGTGGGTAGAGGGGGGCCTAGATCCCCATTTGGATCCAATAGCAAAAGATTTGAACTGGTGCAAAACCCTGGACATCTTTTTGTATTTGTTTTTCATATCAATGTTATGTTGTTATTCATTTGATTACAACTCCTTGAATATTGTTTCCTTCTACTTACAGACAAAGTTATTTGTTAAATAAGATCAATGAGGCTCTTCAAAATCTCAATTACCCATCAATATCACAACAAAAAATGAGAAATATATGGAATACTCATTTTTGATATGTGGCATTCTTAAAGGGTACCAACTTCATAAATGTAGTGAATGCATCATGTCAAAAGCATAGATGAAGTAAGAAACTACAAAAGAATTGGAAGAAAAGGCACAATATAGATTGAACAAACATAACAAGATTGGTATGTGTGGAAGATATTGATACTATGCCCACATAATTATGTCAGAGTGGGTATTCAAAGGAGTATTTGAACATTATCCATGATAAAATAGACAAAACAAAGACTTCAATCCCAAGGCTACATGTCAAATCAAAACCTACTGAAGGAACAAACTTTGGTTTGTCATTGACATGTATGCTAACACATGGGCATAAGAAAAGAGGTTTTGGTCATTTCTCCATACCATTTATACATATGGCATCACAATTTACCATTACATCCCTTGCAAATTGTTTGAGGGACCCTGAAGACCCACACCTTGATATGTATGGTGATTTTCTTTATGACAGTAGAAGTTCTAGTAACCACTCTCAAATGAATTACTAGAAAATTGTATTTACTCAAAATATACAATGTACAAGGATAATTTTATATCTCATGGAAGACAAAAAAATTCAGAATGTTGATTTTAAACCTCTTCCTCCACATTTTTTGTTACAGATGGACAATGTAGCAAGTGATAATAAGAATTATTATCTTTTCATGTTTCTATCACTTTTAACTACACTTGGTGTCTTCATCACTATTTAGTTTGGGTTCTTTCTTGTGGGACACACTCATGAAGACATAGATGAAACCTTGGGAAGAATGTCTTCCAACTTGAAAAGTAAATAAATGTTTTCTTTACCTGGAACAATGGATACATATGAAACGATTGAATAAAAATGAGTGTTTCCACCTACACTAATTGAGAAGGTGTATGACTTCAAAATTTTACTTAATAGATACATCAAGAAGGGAAAAAATGCACTAGCCATACATGTCAATATCCAGTACTTTCAATTTCATGTACCTAGTGATGTTGTAGTACTAACGTACAAAGAATCCATCAAAGACATTGAGTGGTCAGAACCAGTTGAGTTTTGGAATATAGATGAGGAAGGTCAACCTAAATTTCCCATAGGGAATCCATCTTTATTAGGTCCCAAAGAGAATGATGTCTATTTAAAAGAACTAAATGAAGGAATAACACCATACATAAAAATGTGGAAAGACACTATCAAGAATGATTATTCACCAATTGTTACAAAGGAATGGAAAAATAAAGTAGAGTGTTGGGAAAGAGTTCTTGAGATGAAATATACAATGATCATACAATAGTGGAAGGAAGTGATTCATATTCTAAGGATTTATATCCCAAGACAAGGTAAATTGTCAATGCTAACCATAATGCACTACATGTAATCTCAAGTATTATGGACGGGGAATTTGATAATGTGACAAATCAACCAGTATATGTTAGACCCAAGTGCAACAATCCAAAGCCAACATTTGATCATATTATTGATGTTGAGAAAGGAAAGTTGTTTCTAGTTAGATGAATAAATAAGGATGAAATGGAGATGATTTGGATGGAAAAAACCACCTTAGATATCTTCCAAGATTATCAAAGTGAGACTCTTCATGTAGAGTTTGATTGGTGGAAGCCTAGTTTAGGGAAATATGAGGGAAACATATTAGAACAAAATTGGGTACCAAATCCTAATGACATAGAACTTGTATCTATTCCAATTAATACCATAGTTTGGGCATGGATTCCAAAGAAAGAACATTGCAAGAAGACCAAGATAAATAAATGTGGTGTAGAAGTTGTACTTGATCTACTTGAGTGAATACCATGAGATGATGTGGATATTATTCATGAATATAATTTTTCCTTTGAAGGATCTATTAATATACATGAAGATACACTTTTTCAATGTTTTTTGTATATAAAATATTATCTTCATATTATTTTTTGAGTTTTATATTATTTAATACATATATGCAAATTTTGGTTCAACTTCAATGTATTCATATGACAAGATCTATGAAAATTACATGACACTGTTCAATATTTAATTTTTCAATGCTTTGTTTAGATCAATATAACTACTCACTATATCAAAATTGCATAATCAAATCCAATAATGCACTTAAAAACATTTTCTAGACTCAGTCTATTAAAACTATATTGGAGTATCTAATTAGTATTATTTTCAATATAAAATGTTTAAACACCTCATGAATAAATACTAGACACTTGCAATATAGTCTAAAGTGAGTTTTCCCTAATATTCCTTATTATATTTGATATAAATCAAATTGTACTACTATGTTGCATTCTAATTCATAATAATTTGATTTTGATAGTTAAACAACTTGCAAACTCTAAAGTGGTGCGAGCATTATTTTCAACACAAAACTCAGTGTCAATTATCAAAATGGTTAATAATATTAGCAAACACAATTAATATGTTGTTAAACAAATTTATAGGTAAGAAATTTCTTACACAAACTATTATTCATGATTGAATTATTGATAAGCTTTTCTTTAATACATAAATATAAATATTAATGATAATAGAAATTATGTAAGGAATGTAAGTTTTAGAGGAATATTAATATGTCATTTTCAATATTATATGCTCAAACACTTCATGAATAAAGACTGGGCACTTGCAATATCTAGTTCACTTAGTTTTTTGTCTTTCCTATGGTATTTGAAAAAAATCAAATTGTACTACTTTGTTGTTATTCTAATTCTTAATTGATTTTGATTGTTAAAATGATTAATAATAAAAATTGAACATGATATTAACATCAATGTCATTAAATAACTTTATAGGTAAGAAATTTCATGTATATTAATCTATTATTGACGAAGTAAACCTTGATCAATTACTTAGCTTTTAATACAAAAATATAAATAATAATAGTAACAAATTTTGTTGCTCTTCTAATTCATAATTTCCCTTGATCATTACAAGGGTAAACCTAGATTTAATAATAAAATGTTTTCTCTTGTGGACTTTGAAATGGCACCAACTTCCTATAATAAAATATAGTACTCAACACAAACAATATTAGTTACTATGGCAATAAATAAAATTGTTATAGTAAGAAACACATTGGTATTATGTCATTCGATAGATTTATAGGTCACTCGAAAATGGTGCCAATCACCTAGACTTACTATAGTAACTCAACTTTGAGACACAATAGTTATTATAATATCAAATTATAATTAAAATACAGGTTAATAACAGTGAAAAACATTGATTATTAATGCCATTAAATAAATTTATATGTGAGAAATTTCTTACAAATCTATTATTCATAATGTAATCCTTTATCAACTTAGATTTCAGTAGAAAATATACATAAAAATAGAAATAAAATATGTTGTTATTGTAATTTATAATTGATTTTGATAGTTAAAATAGTAAACTTAATATGTAGTAACTCTTATATAATATTTTCCTTTGTCGACCATAAAATGTTGTCAACCTCCTAATATAATAAAGTATAGTACTTAATATAGACAATATTACTTACTATGTCTATAATTGAAATTGTTGTAATAGTAAGAAACACATTGGTATCATGTCATTAAATGGATTTTATATAGGTGACTCTAAAATTTAGCCAACCTTCTACTAGTATATTAACTCAACACTAGTTAATATATTAAATTATAATCAAATTGGTTAATAATAGTAAGAGACACAATATTAATGTCATTAAATAACCTTAATCAACTTAGATTTTAATACAAGTTATAAATAATATTAATAGAAATAATGTAAGGAATCCAAGTCTAAGACTTGAAAGATTTCCTTCTGCAAGTTTATGTAAATTTTATTTTATATTGTTTATCATGATAAATTTATCACAAAAATGGTGAATATATACATTCAAAGTAGTGAACCAAGGATTTTTATAATTCCTCAATTTGAAAAAATGCAATCTTTCTAATTTAGTTCAAAATTATAGATCCACTATTTCTGATTTAAATACATTCTTTTACTAAACACACATGTTAATATGTAACTAAATCAAGATCCATTGGTTTGATATAGATCCACTTAAATTTCAATACAAAGATATAAATAATAATAATGGAAATAAATTACAATGATACAAGAGAGTTTATAATCATATATTTATAACAAAAAATGGTGAACATATACATTCAAAGTAGTGAATTAAGTGATTTTCTAATTCCTTATTTTGAAAAAAATCAATCTAGATAAAGTTCTAAAATTCTAGATCCACTATATATTTTCAAATTCAATGAAATATGTGTTTTAGGCACACCTAAGATCTATATTTAATGCCTCAACCTATGCACCACTCAACCTAGTCAGGACCACTTATAGTAAATTTGATGGACTAGTTAACCACTCATTTGACCTTTGACTATTATCATAATGGCACTAAATGGATCCAAACACTCCAATGTTTGGAATATCCTTTTGTTATAATTGTACCTTTATCCAATTTTCAGGACTAAACATAATCATTAATTTGCATCGATTGTACGTACAAAATTACCTTACCTTAACTATTGAAATTCGGATTAGATCATAATTTGATGTCTTTTGTCACCCTTTATGTATCATCTCATGTGGAGTTTAGGAGGAGTTTCCTAACAAAGCATATAGTTAAAATGATATAAGGTGTTATTTTGAAGGTGCTAACCAAGGATCAAATGCACACCAAATGTGAGCATGGAGAAAATTTTCCAAAGTGGTAATAAAGTCAAGTTATAGAATAACCCTTTTCACATTAGGATAACAAATCCCAAAGAACCTAAGCACACACACACACACATATTCATTCAATGCATTTCCTAGGGAAACCCACAATGCACGTCCCCTCATTCTAGGGATGGTACCTAAGGTAAAACAAATTATTCAAGGCTCAAGTCTAGGTCAACATTCAACAATTGGATCATGAAAAAAGAAAGCATGTCACAAAGTGGGATTTGAACCTAAGAGGGGGAGGATAAAAAATTTAATCTCAACCACTAGAGATATGCCCAATTGACAAAACCAGTACATCCATATATCCAAATCATAAATGCATTTCCCAATAATGACTATATTGAAAAATATTACATATTATCACTTGTTCCACATGTGGTACCCATATTGTCCCAACCAATTTTACATATAGTTTTCACTCAATTGCACATTACATCGAACCCCATATATACCCCTATTAGGATCATAACAAAATTGCACCTATCTCCAAGTACGATTTCAAATACAATAATATGATCAAGCAACCTAGTAGGGGAAAGCATGTCAATGGGGAGGCTAAAAACTAGTGGGGTTAATAATAACACCTCTTTCATTATCCTAGTAATCCCCCAATGATATATTGTTGTTATGGGTAAAATCATGAAGATGGGCGTCTATTTTGCTTGTTTTATGAGAAAAAAAAACTATATTTTTACAAGTTCTTCAACTTCTGGTATACAAAAGTATTTTTTTTAATTTAGAATTTCACTTTATAGTAAAAACAAAACTTGTGAAGAATTTTGTTAATTTTCTATTGTTTTTTCAAATTATGTTTATTGAGATTTGATATGTCAATTTTTCAATTGTTTCACAGTATGTTCCTTAAAAATGAAAGGAATGATAATGAGTTATTTTTTCCCCCCAACAATGTATCTATTATTAAACTTTTGTTTTTGACAAACTAAATATACTGCAACAATCTACAGAAACTCTATTTTCTTATGACTATAATTTTGAATCTAACAGATGAACATTATAATTTCTCGAATTTTTTTAAGTTGACCAAGATGAAAAAATTGCAGATTTTAAACACATGTTTTCCCCCACCATGTATCTATATTAATTTTTACTTAAAAGTAAAATCTAAAAAAACATTTTGAAGAGAACAGTTTAAGGATTTTGAATATAATTTTTTCTAAATTTTCCACTGTGTATTTTTAGAGATATGAATATTTCATTTCACTAAATCATAATGTCACCTGAAAATATTATGCGGTGATTTTTTTATAAAATTAAATAAAATTAGATAAAAATATGAAAATGAAAAAAAATTATATCCATTGAAAGTAGATTCAATTTTGCAAATCTTGGTATCAATTTTGAAGCTAAATTATGAGTATTTGCAGGAGTATGCAACCTCCAAAGTTCTAGTAAGTTGGAGGGAATTCTCAGGTTCCTACAAACAGTCCCATTCGCAGGTTTTCGGCTGAAATAATCTTTCAGCCGAAAAATATTTTGTTCAGCTAATACATTTTTATAACGGAATCCATAGAAAATAAACGGATTCCTCACTTTTCGGCCAAATATTATTGTTTCATCCGAACATTATTGTTTTGGTCAAAAGGTGGGTGAGAGAATTATGTCGGTTAGAAAAAAATGAAGGGACACGTCATTTTGTTTCAGTTGGCGCCAAATATTATAAATACACTTTCGACCGAACCAATTTAACACCCCAGTTATAATCTATTGAAGAATTATATACACATATACCTCATAGAGTTCATGTGTAATATACTTAATTGATAGAATATTTACAATTCAAATATCTATACTTATTTTCAAATGATAACCCATTATATGTTGGAGTTTAGGAACATATTAGTACCCATATTGTGCATTGCAATTTTACTCTATTTCATTTTACATTGTTCATGTAAGTATCACTTAAATTATATTAGAAGAGATAATAACTAAAAAGTTATTATAATCTCTAATAAAATAAAATCATAATTTTTAGGATAAGTATTAAGTGTGGTATACTATTTTGCATATCCATTATGAACAATTTGGGCATCCCTAATTGTCATATTATAGTGTATGAGATTGACATTTGTGTACTCACATATGCCTGCCCACAAGGAGGATCCTTTTGTATTCCATCCTTCTATTGGATTCATGTGTGACCCACCTAATGACGATATGATATGTTTCAAATATTACTCAAATGTGATGGATCACCTTCTCGGAGCCTCTCTCACTTTATCCTAGACATGGCACCTCATTGGGATGTCTAGGACTTTGGTGAGGTCATTAGGTCTATGTTTCCTTCTTGGAATCCAATATATGTTCACTGATTTACTCATTTTAACTACTTAGGACACCCATTTGGGGAATTTCCCAACTTCATGGGTTAAGTTGGGGGTCAAACCCCCACCTCTGGATCTCGGTCCATGGTTACATAAGATGCCAAAAATTGGGTGCATAACCACCCAAAATCATTCGGGACTTGTTATATATAGATTCAACTTGGGTTAAACCCATTGAACCCTCTTGATCTCTTAGTGTTTACCATATCATAGATTCCATTATGGTACCTTGACTATCAAGCTGAAATTCATGCAATAGATGGTCATTTTGAGCCTAAAACTCCATGGTACTATTATAAACAAACCTATTATAAAGAAAGAAAAGGGATGATTTGATGATTCCATATGACCTAGGTACCCTAAATTCTAACCCAATATTCTATTACACCTATAGGTCACTCCTTTACTTATATATACCCTTTTATTCCTCTTTTCAAAATTTCTTCAACTCTTTAACTCTTCTTCACTTCATCTTTGGAAAACCCCAATTTATAGGTACACACTTGGTTTAGTTTTTGTTCTCTTTCCTCAAGCCCCTAGGGATACTTTAACCTATTATCTCCAAAACCTCTATAGGGAATCCTTTGGCTAGCTTGGTTCCAATATTGTAGTTGGTTTGATTAATTCATCCTAGGGAATATTCAATTGCATATCTCTGACGAGAATCTGAAATACCACCTTTTTCATACCCTTATCTTACTTTCTTGCACTACCTTTTTTCCATTAACCCGTCTTGATCTTGAGTATAATGAAATATTTTTTCACCAGATTCACTTCACCACAACTCATGTCTTTTTAGAGGGTTTTCCTAGTGTAAATAGGGGTAAAGTTTACCTTTTTATTCTTACTAATGAAGGTGTTGAGATATTGTTATAGAAGGTATGTCACAGAAATAGCAAGTTGTTGCAACACAATTCCTAGTTGTTGTAACATGCTCTTGTGTTGCTGCAACACAATCCATAGTTGTTGCAACATGACCTGACGCTATTGCAACACAATTCTAGAACTATTTCTACAGCATGAATACAAGTCATTGCAACATGACAATCATGATCTTAAATCGTTGTTGTTGCAACACGACATCAATGATTTTTTCCAAAGTATTCTAGCTGTGAAAAACATGTTAAATAAATTTGTCACCATCCCATCATCCCAAGAAACACAAGTAAACAAAAAAAGAGGAAACAATAGGTAGACAAATAGAAACTATTGTCCCAAGGTACGAACAAATGCTCCAACAATATTCTTCTAGTCAAGGAGATGTTGGGTCATGAAGGGCACCACCATGTCGATCTTAGTCCATTTGTTGAACAAATTAGAGAACATCCTAAGGATCACATATCCTCATGGTTGTCATCAATGATTTATTGTTAAATAAATAATGATGTAAAATGTATAAAGTCCCTACTTGATCTGAAAAATGGGGCATCAGATATTGTAATAGTGAACCCTATTTCTCATAAATAATAAATTTTATATTTTGATTCTCATGCTCTATTTTTCATGTCAATGATCATCTGAATCTCATTATGTGATTGAAGTTTTTATTCAGTACCTCACCTAAGGAGGTAGGCCCCCCTCCCTATTCAAGTATTTTTGTATTGTAAGTATAGGTTTTATTTCTACAGATTGGTTGTTCTTTCAAAATTCTTGTCTATATGTTTATATTATGCTACAACAATATATTGTATTACTCTGCTTTCAACAGTTTCATACTTCTTTCCTAATTAATAGTATTTCTTAGTTATTGAATATTGTGAACGGTCCAATATTAATCATAATTGTATGTATAATTAATCCATTAAATGATTACAAGATTAAAGTAAGAGGATATTCCCTAACATAGTCACCATAGGTTTGGATCTCAATCGAAGTGTGTTTTGTTTCTATATTTAGAGTAAAGTTCAATTCTTATCATATTCATATCGAGGTCACAACATGGTGTGCTTCCAATCTGACTAAATTAGTTAGTTACAAATTTCAATTACATTCAAATAGGGTTACAACATGACATGCTTCCAGGCCATTTGAACTAGATTAAGATTTCTTTCATTTTCCATAGCCTAGATTGTCGATTTTTTTTCCTAAGATTGTTAGAAGTTGGTGACTTTGTCAAAATTAGCTTACAATTTGAGTTCCATAKTCATACATATTTGTTGMAACTACATTATCAAGAGAKTAAAGTGAATACTTTTCCCTAGCATATATAGTGCATGATAGTTTACAAGTAACTATACGAATTGTAGCATCCCCAACCCCAAGCTAGGCAATACCACATGAAATTTCCAAACTCTGAAACCATTAAATTTCTTAAATACTTTACGTATGAACACAATTATGAAATATATATATATATATATATATATATATATATATATATACTCAACTGCTCATAAACTCAGCAGCAAGTCACCCCCAAGATGGGGCTAAAGCTCCACCTAGGAAAATGAATCCTAAACTAGGCTAAGGTCTCTCAAATAGAAAAAATGCTCAGACTCAAGTGACAACTCTAGAAGACAACCTACATTCCCCACATGCATGTACCACCCTAGTAAGTGTGCCCCTTATTTTCTCTATAGTCCTTTGACTGCCCCACTTCCCTCCTGGTGCTTCCACAACAAGTCAGACAGGAAGTATCAGAGCCCTGTAGTTGTATCTTGGCACCATGGGAATCAATTACCAATGGTTCTCTCACCTAGAGATAACTCTCATGGGTATGACAACTCACTTCTTCAATAACTCACAATCTTGAAAACCCACCTCTTCAGCCCAATTCCCAGGTTACGCGTTTCCCACAGCTCCCAGGATTTCCATTGTGCAGGTACAGGTGATGGAAACAAAAGAGTACAAATGGTAGGAAAGGATAATGGCAAGAATGATGAAGGAATGATGAAATAATTATAGAAAAATTTACTAAGCTTCCACTTTATATTTTCATTTTCCCAACTTGGCATCTATCATGTTGGGAACTACCTTTTCCCCACCTTTTCCCCACATGGGTGATACTCTCCTCCCCTTAGGAACTTAGGAAAAATATGATAAAATGTCATATAGCCATAACTTTAGACTTTAAGGAATATTAATATAATATTCCCTTTGGCTTAAGCCCCCTTAGCTTAGCCCCTTTCCTAGAATCTTAACCCCCCTTTCCCTTTATATTGGAGTTTAGACCCTCATACTCTTTCTGTCTAGTTGCTTTGCACCAGCGATGTAATTTTGTTAATAATATGAGTAATTACATATTACAATAATAGGTTCGTTTTCCTTTTAGAAACTAGGCTCTTCGGCCTAATAATCACATAGGCACTTTGGCCTATAATATTCTGGCTCACCAGCCTATAAACACAAGTACATTACAATTGAGTTTCATCTTGGGGGTATTACATTCCCCTCGCCCTTATTTATGCACTTTCCTCGGTGCATTATATACAATTTACATTCAAAATTATTCAAAACTTTTCATGCCTTTGTTATTGAAGCTTGTTATCCTTCTGGTGCTCTTCTTTCCAAGTGCCAGATTCATATGTTTATACTCCATCTGGAAGTATTTTTATCTATTCCACATAGCTCCTTCTGGTAAGAATTCATCTCACTGTGGCATTCTTGAGCTACTTCTTCCTTGTTTCACCCACCCTTTTAGGCTCAGGAATCCCTTCACTGCGACATAGTCCTTCAATGATCCATCTTTCCAAGGATTTCACACACAAGGAGAGTGTCAGATCATAAACAAACCCCCACAAAGGATATGAAATTATAGGATCCAGTGTCCCAATAGTCTTTCTTTCCAAGCACTCCATCTTCAATAACCATCATCTCATATGTATCACACACATACAATCAACATGAGATAATATCATAACAATTTCTTTTAGAAATTAAAATTGCTTTTTTATAAGGAAATTCAAATTTTCCCCATGTATGAGATTTCATATCATACTTTATTAGTTGTTGAAGAAATAGGCCTTAGTATTTATTATGGATTTTAGTATCACCATACTTGATACCATTTTTCCTACAATACTTACATCTTGCATTCAGCCAAACAAATTATCAGTATTTCATATACAATATGTTTGTATTGCAATATTTACAAAAGATGATAAAGTGATCTTATAATTGTTTACACTTAGAAATTCAATCACAACTAACAATCCATTTATCATTTAGGGTGAAATTATTATTCTATGCATATGCATTTTCATCAATTAATATTTTCCCCCTTCTAGACATCATTATTTTCGTTACTTTATTCCTCTAACAAAGGTTTCTATATAGTCCATCCTTATGTGACTACTTTAAGTTGCATCTCTTTCATTGCAAAATATAACAAGTCCTGAAAATGTTCTCAAGTTCAGGAGTTAGTAATATTCATAACATTTCAGCTATTAACATAATCATTTCCATGAAATATAGTATATGCATGCATGTTTCCAAAAGGAATTCCATAATTCCTTCAATCATACATACTCTATCTTAGTATGCACAAATGAAAATCTACCACTTTTACACTTTCATGATTATTCATGCATATTATTCAATGCACCCTTGCATCTGCTTCAAAATTCCATATATCTAAGTCATGTATCTGACCATGGTGAATTGTAAAATCTAGCCAATGCCTTGACACATCATCCATACACCTCCTATTACCCATTTAACCATTTCTATTCCTTTCGTTTCGACCCAAAGGCTACACCAAGAATATAATTCTATGGTGCTCTTTAGTGTTAGAAAAATTGTTCCATTCCAAATATTAATTATAAGTAGGAAGTTCATTGGATACTTTTGTGGCAATATAACCTAACCAACGATGTCATGGCCTCACACATGACTATATTTACTGACATTAATCTCTATAATAGGGTCATACCCCTTTATTTCTTTGGTTATTAAATCATAACCAACAAAATTATGATATGTCATTATGTCACATGAATTCATTTAAAAGATAAAAAAATATTATAAATATCTCAAGCCCCTGGCCTCTACCATACCAAATGGTATAGCATTATTTTTATTGCATTAAAATTGTACAATAAAAATATTTTATACAAAAAAATTGGCTAAGGGAATTCTTACATAATTCCCTTCAATAATTATCCAGCATAAATACATAAAATTCACACCTACATAGTTGTCATTAAATGAATTTTATCCTACCTGATTAGCTGGTATTAGTAGGAGCTCCCATGCCTCCTTCACCAACCTCTTAATCAACACTTCAACTTCTTGTTGATTCCTTCATATGGATGACTTCCATATGCAACAACATCATCAACAACACTTGCATCCATACAATAAACTCTCTTTCTTCCTGGCACAACAACCATAATTAGCAACATGCATATTCATATATATAAATAGAGAATGCTCTTATTCTTCAAGATGTTATATATATAGGTATATACATATATTAAAAAATCTATTTTCATTAATGCATATCTATATTCACTAAGAATGCATCCTCAACATGATCATAAATGCATATGCATTCCAATTTCCTATGTTATTTATGGTTTTCCAACAAGCCATAACATAATCACTACTACAACAAATGCAACAACCTCTTTCATCATGTACCTCTTTCTTGGTTGTGCTCAATTCTTATTGGAATCATTTCACATGATTATTCATGTCCTTAGCACCTTTATAGCCATTCCACTCTTGGATACCTTTTCATTTACAACCACTCACTATGTTAATACTAATCTTCAACATTCATCTATTACCTGGATTCCTCTAACCCAACACATACATGAACAAATTACATTTCCAGCCATGCTCTCTTATTGATTTTAGATATTCAACCTCCATTTACTTTACTAGACCAAATTGATTTAGATTAACCTCTCTGAACACTTCAGCTCTGCTAGTTTCTTGCACCCTTCTCTTCTCTTTTCCTGGCCCATTTGATATCAAATTTTACTTCCATAGTCAATACTCTTGCACATATGACCTCTTATCCTTCTGGATTCGTAGAGATCAACTTGTATTAATCAACATTACCTTAACCTAACAACATGAACTCAATTGGTGCTTCTAGCCTCCTGGAGTAACACCAATGTATCCCTTCCACTTGAGATGGTTCTCTTAGGTACCATCTCTCTTTCTTACCAATTCAAAATTAGAACCATTTTCTTCCTCATGGTCCCTTATTTATTTCCCTTCATATTATCCTCTCCATGCTTAAATTTTTTTGACTTGTCATCCCAATATACTTGGAGAATGCACTCAACACCTTTGGAATGCACACAATATTCTCTCTACACATCAACAATATCCTCTTTATTTTTGTCATAGTTATGTGAGTGTTTCAATAGAATCAAATACGTTGGCACCCTCCAAGTGGTACCTTTTTCCCCCTATCTTGTGATACTCTTGATCTTCATCCAATTCTATAATTCAATTAGATTTATGTAATTCCTCTCCCATAAGTATGGTTACATACTTCTAGAACTACTCTTCACATAATGCATCACTTTAGGCATTTGTTGGCATTCTTCAAAATGTAGTCCCTTCATTACTCCACACATGAAGTTCTGACATTCATACCATGCTTACACTGCACTACTCTAAAAATAATAATGGAGGAATAACTACATAACTACGTACTTGGTCCCTAGAGATAATGCACCGTATCTCCATGAGTACATTAGGTTCCTCTTTATCAGAAGACTAGAAACCTGACATATCAATCTGCTTAGAACATATCTACCCACAATGTACTTATTTATATTTGCATTGGCTTCCCTTAGAGTGAATAATATTTCACTACTTCCTCCACTTATATGATATTCTTTTTCACCTTGTTTCCACTAAACACTTTGGTTAGCATAAGTGGATTGCTCGTAGTGAAGTCCTTTGCACATAATTATATTTGCTTGTAATCCCAAGCCTTCATGGGTGCACCTAGATTCATACCTTAAAATTATTCATTCCTGGATTTTGATCATCTTGTGAGGGATTCTTAACATAACACTTTGTCTTCAAGTGCCTCTGCTCATCCATGACACCAGGTCCAAACTCTTTCATATGCTATTAAACCATCCTTCTATATTTCCATGTTTTGCATTTCCATGGGAACCTGTGGTACATGCATTATCATGTACTACATATGTATTTTAAACCTATCATCCACATCTGATGTGTATAATTTTTATATGGAATTATTCCTCCCAAAAAATAGTTTATTTGAGGGTCATCCATGTTTCCCATTGAACACAAATATCTGATGCCACAACTTGTTAAAGAAACCACATGCTCATATTGAAGATTTATCTTTGTTCTTTTGTATATTATATATATACATCACCTAAAATTTCTCTATTCTATTTGTAACCATAACATTTGTAAACATGCATACAAGAACATTTGTTAACTAAAACCCCTAACATACAACTTTGGCACATATGCATATGTTTTCCCTTTTTTCATATCACTAGAAATATCTTTCTACCTTCCTCAAAATTTCACTACTCAAATAGCAGTTATGGGTTTATGAATAAACTCCATTGTCCTATAACTTTCCAATGACTATTTTCTTGCTCAATTATGAGTCTTGAGCAGAAATTTATGGTCATTTGAATATTACCTATTTCCTCCTTTTGTTCACCCTTTAACCAACTACAATTTTTAGCTAAACCTGTGCATACTTGCACCTAATCCTTTTTAATTTTTGGAAGGATCCCAACTATGTTCCTTAATAATCATACTATAGTCAGTTTGGCCAAGTTTCACCCTCATCTAATCTCTAGGATTTTATATACAACTTGTTGAAGTTTCAAGCCAATTAGTATTTTTAGGCCTAAATGTTACAGGTAACTTCTATGCCATCATGTACATTTTTAAGTGTCTGGAATTCTATTTTGACTCCATGGATGTATTATATGGCTCAATATGTTTCTGCGGACTACCCTTGTGCCCCAATCCAATTTCATGGCAGGAATTTATGGCCCTCAGAAGTTAACTGGGTCTCAAATTTACCTTGCATTGTTTGGCCTGTAACTTCCTCATACTAGCTTTGTTTGACGAACGATTTATACCATTAGAAATCTCTCTCCAAGATCTATTATTTTGGATGAAGAAACTATTCTTCCTAGATGGAAATATAGTTTCATACGATTTGGACTTCCCAAAAATGTCATTTAGGCCTCTGAAAATGGTCTAAAAGTCTAACACCTGGAAAATTACCCATTTTATGAGAAAAACACAATATTCTCTATAATTTTTGGATAACTCGTGTCGAATGGGATGATGACATGGAATCACATGTCGACCTTGCACCCCCTAAGGAATATCATGTCATCTTGTGTCCACTCTATCCTAGCCTCATCAACCCTTTCCTCCTACTTCCTTCTCCTTCCCCTTCATTGGCACACATTTTAAATTTCAGGTCCCATAGGTCCTTGGCTACCATGTGGCACCTTTTTATTGAGTTTTCAATATGGGTGGACCCCATCCCACACCTATTACCTCAGTTCATGAAAAATAACACACCACTTTGATCAGACAGTGGAGGTTCGGGGGATGTTGGAGGTGATCAACAATCCTCATCACATCGAGCCCCCCCCCCCCTCATAGGTCTAATGTTTAACGAGGAGTGGAGGGATGAAGAAAACTAACCATGTTTTGGGCCTTGGTGAATTTTCGCACAATAGTGCATTGTGTCCCCCTTACCTATGGTTATCCTAACCACACAGAACTCCCCCCGGGCCCTCGCGACACGGTTCCATGGGTTCGAATGTCAAGCCCTAAATAGTGGTACATTACCCCTTAATTGGGGCATATTGAATTAGTAATATTATTTTATTTATGTTGGATTGGGTCCATTAGTTGTAATTGTACCTCCTAGTCCCCTATATATACCAAGGAGACCTGTTCATTTGGAATCATCTTATATTTGGAAATTTATGTGGTGTATAAGGAGGTTTCCCCCTCAAAGACGATTATTATCTGAAATTATCTCTTTTTCAAGGAGTTAAGTACTTATTCAGAGGTTTTTTATTCTATTTTGATATTTGGTTCTTAACATTTGGTTTCAGAGCTGAAGGTCCTGGGGTTTTGTTGCTACATATGAGACACCTTGGAATTTTTTTCTAATATGTTTCAGAAGGAACCCCTTGTATTATATTTATTAGATGGATCAAGGTATGCAGGGTTCAAATTTCATCTCCTAAGGCCTTATACTTTCAACGATATAGCCTGTGTAAGATGGGGTTCTGGAATCATCCTGAATTTAGTCATCGCGGAATTTTCCCTATAAAACATTTTTTGTAATGTTTCAGACCCTGAAACCTAGAGGATATTCATATAAATTATCAAGGTAGATTTGATCAAAATTTGAGCTTCTAGGTCATCCTACTTTTGTATATACACAATGTGTAAGATAGGGTATCTGACTAGTCATATTAACTAGTCTCAAATAGGTCTTCTGAGTAAAACAGTGATATCTTTGTCAGTGAGTATCCAAATTAAGTGATACCAATTTCATTGGATAGTAGACAATCTGTAGTATTTGTGGTACAAGTTTTAGAATCACTAGAGTTTCAATTAATGATTGCAGATGGAGTAACTATCGATTGCACAATAAAATGAAATAAGATAAATCTTACTACGAGGGAATATGTAATGAATAGTCCAATGATTGTTATACCCATGGGTGGTGTTGATGTTGTACTAGGAGTCCAATGGTTACAATCATTGGGAACAATGGATTTTAATTTTCAAGATCTTTTCATGAAATTTTCATTTGAAGGAAAATAAATTGAGTTAAGGGGTATCACAGGGAAACCCAGTAAGGTGATAATCTCTAATGGCATGAAAACATTATTTAAAAAGGGGCATCAGGGTGTATTTGTACAACTATTCTCACTATATTTTCAAACATCTAAGCCATATATTCCCATAGATATCCAAGGAATCATTGATAAGCATTCCAAAGTATTTGAATATATTCCCAAAGGTATTCCACCCGCTTGAAATCATGGTCATGCTATTCACCTAATTCTTGGGAGTGTTCCTCCTAACTTCAGGCCTTAGAGATACTCTTATTCCCATAAGAGTGAAATTGTGATTATGGTTGAAGAAATGTTAGAGGATGTCATTATTAGACCTAGCCAAAGTTCTTACTCTGGACCAGTGGCAATGGTACTCAAGAAATATGGATCATGGCATATGTGTCCATATTATAGAGAGCTCAACAAGATCACTATTAAAGATATGTTTCCCATTCCCATCATTGATGAATTTTTCGATGAACTACATGGAGAAATATATTTAACAAATTTGGATCTTCGTTTAGGGTATCATCATATTAGAATGAAGGAAGTAGATATCCCAAAAACAACATTCTGAACTCATGAAGGCCATTATGAATTTTTGGTCACATTGTTTTTCCTTATGAATGCACCTTTCACATTCCAAGGGTTGATGAATTCTATTTTCAATCCCTTCCTTCAAAAATTTGTGTTAGTATTTTTTGATGATATCCTAATCTATAGAAAGTCTTGGGAGGATCATGCGTGACGTGTTGACAAGGTGCTACAACTACTAAAGAAGCAAAAAATATATGCCAAAATATCCAAATGTTTCTTTGGGATGAATAAGATAGAGTATTTGGGTTATATTATATCTCACGAAGGTGTCAAGGTAGACCCTAACAAGATTAAGGCCATAATGGATTGGTTGATTCCCAAAACATTGAAGAATCTTAGAGGATTTTTGGGTTTGACAGGTTACTAATTCAAGTTTGTTTGGAACTATGGAAGAATAGAAACACCTTTAATGACATTAACTAAGAAGGATGCATTTTCATGGACTCTAGACGAAACTCAAGCTTTTGAACAACTTAAAGAGGCGATGTGAAAATCTCTTGTCTTGACCACACTAGACTTCACAAAAGCCTTTGTTGTGGAATGTGAGGCCTTAATTACTGTGAATGTAATTATTATGGAATGTTGAGGCCTTTCCCTATGTTATCTCGATCATCCAACCTAATTGGATAATAGAAGCGAGGGATGAATGGGAGAATGACGAAAATGTGTGGACTTGCATTCAAAGGTTGTAGCACGATTCCAGTGCATCAAATACATTTACATAGAAAAATGATTCACTATGGTACAAAGATCACTTATAATTATGAGGTATTATTGGAATTGCACACCTATCCAGTAGGAGTTCACTCAAGATTTTTGAAAACCTACCATAGGGTCAAGAAGGAATTTTGTTGGGATGGCCTTGAAACTGACGTTCAAACATTTGCGGAAGAATGTTTGGTTTTCCAAAAAAATAAGGTGGAAACAATTAAGACCCCAAGTCTTTTACAACCATTAGCCATCCCAAATCAGCATTGGGAGGAGGTTTCCATGGATTTCATCACAGGGTTACCGAAGTCTGAAGGAAAGAGTTTCATCATGGTGATTGTTGATAGACTGACCAAGTACACACATGTTTTTTCACTCTCTCATCCTTTCAAATCCAGTACAGTTGCCACTGCATTCATGGAGACAATTCAGAAGCTACATGGAAGCCCAAAGATTATTGTAAGTGACAGAGATCCCATCTTCACTAGACATTTTTGGACATAATTATTTTCTTGTTTGGGTACTCAATTGGTTTATATCTCATCTTGTCATCCTTAATATGATGGACAAACCGATATAGTGAACAAATTTCTGGAAGGATACCTTCGTTGATTTGTCTCTGATAAAAAAACACAATGGTTCAAATGGTTGCCCTTGGAAGAATGGTGGTATAACACTTCCTTTCATACCGCAACAACAATGAAACCATTTATGGCACTCTATGGATACCACCCACCTTCCATCACTTCTTTTCTAAAATAAAAATCTAAGGTTCAAGCAGTGGAAGATCACATCGAGCATCAACAACAAGTTCTCCAACTCTTAAAGGACAACCTGACCATGGAACAAAATCGCATGAAACAACAAGTAGATCATCATCATAGTGAAAGAATTTTTGAAGTAGGGGAATGGATAATTTTAAGGCTACAACCATACAAACAAATGTCCCTCAAGAAAGCTAAGAAGGATAATAAATTATCACCAAGTACTATGTCCCTTATAAGGTGTTGCAAAAGATTGGTACTATGGCATACAAATTGGACTTGCCTACATATTCACGAGTGCACCCAGTTGTCCATGTTTCATGCTTAAAGAAGGTTATAGGTGACAATATCTCAGTTCAAACTATATTTCCAGAACTTTATGAGGAAGGAAAACTCATATTGGAGCCTTAAGCTATCACTGACACAAGAATTCACTAGATGATAAATAGATCCATTTCAGAGTATCTCATTAAGTGGAGGAAACTACATGTTGAAGATTCCACTTGGGAAGATGAGTATTTTATATAAAAACATCTAGAATTAATCAAGCGTTGTGGACAACACTTATATGAAGGGGAGGGTTATGTTAATCCCTAAATAGTGGCACATTACCCCTTAATTGAGTAATATTACATTAGTAATGTTATTTTATTTATGTTAGCTTGGGTCCATTAGTTGTACTTGTACCTCCTAGTCTCCTATATATACCAAGGAGACCTTTTCATTTGGAATCATATTGTATTTGGAAATTTATGTGGTGTATAAGGAGGTTTCCCCCTCGAAGAGGCTTATTATCTTAAATTCTCTCCTTTTCAAGGCATTGAATACTTATTCTGAGGTTCTTTTATGCTATTTTGATATTTGGTTCTTAACACTGGCTCGTGGTTCCACCTGACATGTGAGTGCCCCATCGTGGTTCCAACTCACTTCCCACCTATGCCACCATTTCCACCATGTACCTACCTGTAACACCATGTTTCCCCCAGTTTGTAAATATAGCTATATTTTCCAAGAGACTATGGCAAACTCAATATGTGTGAATGTTTGATTTGATGGACCTTTGTAAAAAATGGTTGATGAATGTAAATTATGTTATTTTAATAGAAAATGGGTAAGTGTTGCATGACTGCTAGAAATCAGATGTGCTAAGAGAGACCATGAATGTTAGGAAAGAGATGGTGGAGGGGACCATGAATGCTTGCGTTAACCTCCACCAGACCAGTACGTTGCTGGATTTAATTACTCAGGATCAGAACAACCCTCTGACCAAGGAATGAATTACAATCAGGATGGTAGGTGGGAAGAACTCCTCAAGAGTTAATGAGGGGTTGGGGCAGACTGCCCATATGTAAGGCTTCTGGACCTAACCACAGACTGGGAATTCAAGACACACACAATCTTGCTGACTAAGGAAAGAAAGGAAGGTGTGGTGGACAGAGGGAAGGACCTGCGAAGAGTGCAGAGACGAGAGACTGAACTCTCAGGTTCGAAGGAGAACTATAAAAAGAGTGTGTTCTGATCATGGGAAATATAAACTGAGTTGGGAGAAGGACAGTAACCTTCATCCCTATCTATTTATGTGCCAAACAAAGAGATTCAATCTCAAAGCATCGTTGTCTAGCTCGGGGGTGGCTAGTGGTAAATCCGATAGGAGTAACTGATCCTATGGTTAGGTGGAAACGGGCACCCCTTCTAGAAATCGTTTCATGTTATCTGGTTTCGATAAGTGTTTTCATAATAAATTAATTGAATTGGGAATTAATGGTTTCATGCATGTATTTTACATATCTGTAAATGGATTATGTATTGAGATGATTAAGTTATGTGTAAACGTTGTCTTCCTTGAGAACTTATTCTTATGCTTTCCTGTATGCTTTAGTTTAACCCTCAAAGGTGTTTTCCCCAGGGGGATACCTCACAACTCCAGAGTCAGAGCAAGCCTCTTGGCAGTGTTATCGTCTCGGTAATATCACAAGTTTACCTCGCCCTGTTTCAGAACTTAAATTTTTGTGAGTTAGGAAGGCATTTCCTTCAAACCAGTAACCTGAGAGACCTTGAACTCATGCCCACATCCTTAACCAAAACCCGGCTAAGAGTAAAGCTCATAACCCTATGCTAAGCCCAAAAGGAGCTAGCACATGATGGTTTATGAGCTTTGGGAGTTCAAAGCCCTGGGATGTCAAACTTCATGATAGTCAAAGTCACCCAAAATATCGGAGTAACAAGAGTCATAGATGATCCAAGAACCTGACAAATGAGATGGATGAGAGTCATTCAATGGGAGGAAAACCTATCTCAATCATCAGATTGAATCAAATATCCACTGGAGTTAACGGATCCAACACCACTCGTTTGATTAGATCAATGGTTGGGAATCATTGCAGAGCGTGAAGGTGAAATTAACGGACGTTCTAGTTCATGACCTAAAATCAACCAACATAGTTGATCTCGTTGGGATGGAGGATCAACGACCATGATTAGACAAAGTCGAGCGAGCACTTTCCCAATTACGGAGATTGGGCCCCGCAACCACTGTGAACCGTCAATCTGTGAACAAAGATCAATGGTTGGGAATCATTGCGGAGCACGAAGGTGAAATTAATGGATGTTCTAGTTCAAGACCCACAATCAACCAATGTTGTTGATCTCATCGGGATGGAGGATCAACGACCACGATTAAGCAGAGTCAGGTGAGAACTTTTCAAATTGTGCAGATTTAGCTCTCCGATAAAGAGCGAGCACATTGGGGCCCCGCAATCACTCTGAACCATTGATCAATGAATGAATCGGTATTGGTCAAATATCGACCTTGAAAATATGAGTGATCTTGAAAGACGATCAAACTGGAGCGATGAGTATTAGATATTCCATCCATGGTGACGTGGATTTAATCTTGATGAGACATGTGCCACTTGGATTTAGGCACATCACATACCCTATATTCCTTTGGAATGTGATAAGTGTCATCCCAAATGAGGGCCCATGTCATCCTTGACCCAACTACATGTCAGCCTCTGGTACGTGCCCACCTCTCCCACGTAGTTGGTGAAATGACTGGGATTCTGAGAGTCTGGGACTTCAGGACTCCAAAGGATTTGAGGTGCTTCAAAAATCCCTGAAGTGTCAAAGTGTTGGAGTAGATCCTAGCCATTGGCATAGGAATTCACATGGCAATAGATTGTTAACTCTGGAGGAACATGAGGAGTGAAGTCTCGAAGTGTTGAAGTCCATCAGAACCATCCTTTGGAAGGGGACACGTGGCACTCGATCTATAACTTTGGGTATAGAGTATTTCAGAGGAAAAAGGATTTGGAGTGTTTGAAACTCCCGAATGCCAAAGTCTTGAAGTAGATCATAGTCATCGATCATGAGGGGCACATGGCGCTTGATATATAACTCCAGGTATGGAGTACTTCGGAGGAAAAATGATTTGGAGTGTTTGAAACTTCCTAGCATCGAAGTCCTGAAGTAGATCACAGTCGTTGATCATGAGGGATGTGTGGCGCTCGATATGCAACTTTGGGTATGGATTACTTCGAAGGAAAAAGGCTTTGGAGTGTTTGAAACTCCCGAACGTCGAAGTCCTGAAGTAGATCACAACCGTCGATCACAAGGGACACGTGGCGCTCGATCTGTAACTATGGGTATGGAGTACTTCGGAGGAAATGGATTTGGAGTGTTCGAAACTCCTGAACACCGAAGTCCTGAAGTAGATCACAATCATCAATCACGAGGGACGTGTGGCGCTCGATATGTAACTATGGGTACGAAGTGCTTTGGGGAGAAAATACTTTGGAGCGTTTGAAACTCCCAAACACTGAAGTCCCAAAGTGAATCAGGGTCATCAAAGTCTCTGAGGACACGTGGTGTCGGATTGTTAACTTCAGATATTTTCCACTCCGATGGATTTGCACGGTGGTTGTCTTGGCGCATGTTGTCTTGGTGTCTGGTCATAGCCCACATTCATATGAGAGTATAGATGGATGGAAGAACCCAAAGAACTTGAGAGAGGATATCTGCCAGCTCTGAGCTTGGTTTGGAGCATGGAGACTGTGGCTGAAAATATTTGGAATATCGGAATGGAATAGAGACCTCGAATGGGGGTTTTGATTTTTTAAGAAGAATGAAATTTTGACGCCCCACCATGGGTGTGTTACAAATTGGTATCAGAGCATGGTTACAACACTTGGCATGCTTGGGCTCATGGACGAGTCGCTTAAAAACCTTTTTTAAAGAAAATATTAAGGGTGAATCCCTACCTTACCTCTTTCCTAAAGAGTCTGGTTAAACTATTACTAAAGAAAAGAATGAAAACTTTCTACTATGTGTGTGTTTTTAAGAAAAAAATGAACTATGTGTTGTTCATGAACTAATAGAATGTTAGCTAACAACAAGTGTTTTATCATCACTCCACCAATCAGTGAATCACAAGAAACCACAAGAATAAAGGATGGTGACRCGYAATGAAGTGGGGTATGTCTCCCATAATAGAGACGAAGAGTCTAATGAGAGGAGGGCGGTGGAGATTCCTYTGGATCTAGTTAAAACTGTAAGGAGCCTTATGGCTGAATTACAGAGTTGCAAGGCTGACAACGAGAGATTGATAAAGGAGAAAGAAAAACAAATGGAAATCAATGCAATCTTTCTGCAGAGCTTATCTAATATACAAAGAAAGTTGTAGCATGGACCTACAACCAATCATGTGGACCAACAACATACAGAGAGAAGTCAAAGTCCACATGAAATACAAAAATGTGGTCCCATAAGTGGCCACACAGGGAGAAGTACCTCGAGGAAGGCCCAATCTGGAGGCAGGGGACGCTCATCGAGAGAGTCCTCTATAAAGGGAACTGGCAACTCCAAGGGGTCTTCTAGTAGAAAAACTAGCTCACATTCTAAGAAGAAAGGAAATAAGGGAAAGCAGTCCAAACGTCATGACCCTGAAGAGTTCAAGAAATCCAAACCACCCTCTTTCAATGGAGATATTGAGAAAGGGGAAGAGGTAGAAGCTTGGTTGCTTGGTTTAAATAAGTACTTCAAAGTTCATGACTATTCTAAAAACTTCAAGGCTTGAATAACCATCTTCAACCTAAATGGAAATGCTTCCATTTGGTGGGAAGATCTTAAGAATGTGAAAGGAATCCATGAAGAGGACTTATCATGGAAATAGTTTGAGAAACACTTCAAGAAGAAGTATTTGTCAGAGAAATACTTTGATGGGAAGACTAAGGAGTTCTATGAACTCAAGATGGGATAGCTCACCATAGAGGAATATGTCAATAAATTCCTTGAGTTGTTAAGGTATGTACCCTACATAAAATATGAAAAGGTAAAAGTGAAATGATTCATCAATAGGTTACCTTAGGCCTACCAGAACAGGATTGAGTTTGATGAGCCAAATACCTTAGAAGACACTATCTGGAAGGCAAGGTATTGTTATGAATAGTTTGGGCATAAGACAGAACTTCACGAGGAATGGAAGAAGAAGAGTAGTTCGAGGTTCAATAAGAAGGGGTTTAAATCCTCAATATTTAAGAACTATAGGAAGGATTCAAGGATGAGACTTCCTACCCAAAGTGTGTATCAGCATAATTTCCCCTCCAAGAGTGGAAATAAACCTTTTGGATCAACCCCAGGAAAGACTGATAACCCAATGAAACAACCCTTGAAATGTTGGGGTTGCGGAGAAGAACATTTGTTGAGGGATTTCCCACATAGACAACAGACCAGTAGGAGATTATAAAACATCCAAGAATCTACCATAGTCAATGATGTGGCTAGTAGCATGCCACAGATTTATGCATCTTTGAATAATAAACAAGATGACCACCAAGCTTCAGTGGTGGAGATGGAAGGTATGATCACCAATTGTCTAATTTATAGTTTAATTGAACCTGGTTCTAATTTGAGTTATGTGGCCCCTCAGACTGTTGATAAGTGTAAAATACAACCAGTTAGACATGCTAAGCCATGGTTGGTACAACTAGCCACTAGAACCAAAAGAAAAGTAGCAGAGGTCATACCAACTTGCCAATTCATCATGGATGGATTTCCCACCCAAGCAACCCTTAACATACTTCCCCTTGGATCTTATAATTTATTGATTGGTATGGATTGGTTGGATACTTATAAAACTAATTTGGACTATTACCATAAAACTTTAGAATGTGTAAATGAAGAAGGGAGAAATATGACCCTCCAAGGGATCCAGAAGCCTATCTCAGTGAGACAAATATCAACCCTTCAAATGAAAAAGTATTTCAGAAAGAGATGTCCTCTATATGCAATACAGGTGTTGGAATCTGTTGAGGATGACAAATCGAACCTAGAGGACCACCCCATATTAAGAGAGTATAGAGACGTTTTTCCATAATAGGTACCGGGTCTACCTCCAAGAAGAGACATTGACTTCTCGATAGAACTTGCACCAGGAGCAGTGCCAGTATCTAGGACACCTTAAAGGATGAGTACACACGATCTAGTTGAGTTCAAGCTACAACTAAAGGAAATGATGGACAAAGGATACATCCGGCCTAGTGTGTCTCCATGGGTAGCACCAGCCTTGTTTGTGAAAAATAAAGATGGCACACTCTGACTGTGCATATATTATAGACAACCAAATAAGACAATCATAAATAACAAGTACCCCTTACCAAGAATCAATGACTTGTTTGAACAATTAGGGGGTGCTTCCATTTTCTCAAAGATTGACTTGAGGTCTAGATACCATCAAGTACGAATCAAGGATGAAGACATCCAAAAAATGACCTTCAAGACAAGGTATTGTCACTATGAATTTGAGGTGGTGCCATTTGGATTAACGAATTCCCCCGCCACTTTTATGTGCTTGATGAATAATGTACTTAGAAAATTCCTAGACATATTTGTATTGATGTTCATTGATGATATATTAATCTACTCCAAGAATAGATAAGAGCATGAAGAACATCTTAGACTTGTACTTCAAGTAATAAGAGAGCATCATCTCTACGCTAAGTTTAGCAAGTGTGATTTTTTCCAGAAGAAAGTAAATTACTTGAGCCATGTTATTTCTGAATAAGGGGTGGAAGTAGACCCTGACAAGATCAGATATATTATGGAATGGCCTACCCCAAAGGATGTATATGATATCATATCCTTTATGGAATTAGAAGGATATTATAGAAGGTTCATAAAAGGATTTTCCAAGATTGGTTGTCCAATCACTTCCCTCCAGAAAAGAGGGTTAAATTCAGTTGGACATCAGAATGTGAAGAAATATTTCAGGAACTGAAATACCTTCTGAATCATGCACCCATGTTGAATATTGCATACCCTAATAATGAATTCTCCGTGTGTACAGATGCCTACAAGGAAGGACTTGGAGGAGTCCTTGTGCAAGAAGGACGTGTAATTTTCTACGAATCCAGGAAATTGAATGAGCATGAAATCAATTATGTGACCCATGATATAGAGTTGGTTTCCATAGTGCATGCTTTAAAAATGTGGAGGCATTACCTCTTGGGTAGGATATTTGTACTTATGACAGACCACTATGGGTTGAGGCACCTGTTTGATCAACCAAAACTCAATTCTAGACAAGCTAGGTGGATGGCCCTCCTTAGTGAGTTTCATTTTGAAATCAAACACATCAAACGGAAGGAAAATAGGGTGGACAATGCCCTTAGCATAAGTGTGAAAACAATTCACCTGGCAGAAGTAAGCACCTATGAAATGACTGTTAGGGAAAGAATCAGAAATGCACAAGAAACATATGCATTCTTCAAGACCGTGACCTCAAACCGAACACAAGAGCCTATAGGGATAAAGTATGAAGGCTATCATATGCTCGATGAATGCCTATTGACCTACAAAAATATATTGTATATTCCAATTCGTGGCGACTTGAAGAGGTTCATAATGGATGAACTACACAAGAGACCATATACTAGTCACCCAGGATATCAGAAAATGATCACGACCACTAGGAAACAATTCTATTAGCCTGGACTAAAAAAGGACATAGTGGACTATATAGCTAATTTCCTATAATTCCAGAAAGTTAAGGAAAAACATCAGCACCCAACAGGGTTTTTACATCCTCTACCAATTCCAGAATGGAAATGGGAAACCATTTCCATGGATTTCATTACCGGATTACCAAAATCGGCTAAGCAGAATGATGCCATCAAGGTAGTGGTGTACAAATTGAGCAATTCTACTCACTTCCTTCCCGTCAAGACGAATTGCAAGGAAATAGATATTGCCAACATATTCATCAAGGAGATGTTCAGACTACATGGCATGCCTAGAGAGATTGTATCCGACAGAGACCCAAAATTCACTTCAAGGTTTTGGAAATCCCTGATGGTTGGTCTTGAGACTAAATTGTTGTTTATCATAGTCTATCACCCCCAAACTGATGGATAGACAGAAAGAGTAAACCAAATATTAGAATACATGTTAAGGATGCATGTAATGCATCAGCCTAAGAAGTGGGAAGACTACCTTCCATTGGTATAATTTTCCTACAACAACGGTTATCAAGAGTCACTAAATATGAGCCCTTTTGAAGCCCTCTATGGTAGACAGTACAAGATTCCAATAAATTGGAGTAATCCAGTGGATAGAATTACAAATGGACCGGACATTTTGAAAGAAATGGAACACCAAGTGATTCAGATAAAACAAAATCTAAAAATTTCTCAGGATAGACAGAAAAGCTACGCCGACAGAAAGAGAACTCCTAGAGAGTTCAAGACAGAAGACCGTATCTATCTCAGAGTTAGACCCAAGAAGAGTTTCCTGAGAATGGGAGCTTATTCTAAGATAGCACCTCGATATTGTGGACCCTTTGAAGTCTTAGATAGAGTGGTACTTGTATCCTATATGCTAGTACTCCCTCCCGCAGTAAAGGCACATAATGTTTTCCATGTTTCATTACTGAAGAAATGTGTACATGATTCTAAACATATAATTGATTGGTCTATGATCCAGATGGAGTCGGAGGGAGAAATCCTGCCATAACCTCAATTCATACTAGACAGGAAGGAAACCTCACTCATGAACCAAACCATTGCATAGGTCAAGGTGTAGTGGAAACACTTTGGCCCATATGAGGCTACGTGGGAAATGGAGGATGCCATGAGACATGCATATCCAATTTTGTTTACTTCCGTATATACATAGCATGTTGATAGCTAGAACATCGAGGATGATGTTCCTTTAAGGGGGAGATAATTGTAACACCTTGTTTCCCCTAGTTTAATATAACTATATTGGCCAAGAGACCATGGCAAACTCAGTATGTGTGAATGTTTGATTTGATGGACCTTTGTAAAAAAAGGTCGATGAATGTAAATTTTGTTATTTTAATAGAAAATGGGTAAGTGTTGCATGACTGTTGGAAAGGTGATGTTCTAAGAGAGACCATGAATTCTAGGAAAGAGATGGTGGAGGGGACCAGGAATGGTTGCGTTAACTTCCACCGAACCAGTATGTTGTTGGATTTAATTTCTCAGGATCAGAACAACCCTTTGATCCAGGAATGAATTACAGTTAGGCTAGTAGGTGGGAAGACCTCCTCAAGATTTAATGATGGGATGGGGCAGACCGTCCATTTGTAAGGCTTCTAGACCTGACCACAAACTGGGAATTCGGGCCACACACAATATTTTTGAGTAAGGAAAGAAAGGAAGGTGTGGTTGATAGAGGGGAGGACCTACGAAGGGTGCAGAGATGAGAGATTGAACTCTTGGGTTCAAGGGAGAATTGTAAAAAGAGTGTGTTCTGATCGCGGTAAATAGAAACTAAGTCAGGAGAAGGAGAGTAACCTTCATCCCTATCTATTTCTATGACAGAAGAAGAGATTCAATCTCAAAGCATCGTGTTCTATATCGGGGGTGTCTAGTGGTAAATCCTATAGGAGCTACTGAGCCTATGGTTGGGTGGAAATGGGCACCCCTTCTAGCAGTTGCTTCACGTTATCTGGTTCTAATAAGTGTTTTCATAATCTATGCATGCATGCATGCATTTTACATATATGTAAATGGCCTTTGTATTGAGATGATTAATTTATGTGTAAACATTGGCTTCCTTGAAAACTTATGCTTATGCTTTCCCGTATTCTCCATTTTAACCCTTGTAGGTTTTTTCCCCATGGGGCTACCTAAAATCTCCAAAGTCAGAGAAATCCTCTTGGAACTACTACCGTCTCTGTGATCTCACGAGTTTACCTGGCCCTGTTTCAAAACTTAAGTTATGCGAGTTAGGAAGGCGTTTCCTTCAAACCGGTAGCCTGAGAGACCTTGAATTCATGCCCACGGCCTTAACCATAACCTGGCTAATAATAGAGCTCATAGCTAGAGATTCATCTGAAGTTCCATGTGACCTGTTTCTAGGAACCTTGCGCTAAGACTGAAAGGATCTAGCTCATGATGGTTTCAGAGATTTGGAAGTTCGAAGCCCTAGGATGTCAAACTTCACGATAGTCAAAGTCACCCGAACTCCCGGAGTAACAAGAGTCATAGATGATCCAAGAACCTGACAAAGGAGATGGATGTGAGTCGTTCATCGAGAGGAAAACACATCTCAGTCATCATATCGACTCAAAGGTCCACTGGAGTTAACAGATCCAACACCATTCGTTCAATTAAATCGATGGTTGGGAATAATTGCGGAGCGCGAAGGTGAAATTAATGGACGTTCTAGTTCACGTCCCGCAATCAACCAATGTCGTTGATATCGTCGGGGTGGAGGATAAACGACCATGATTAGATAGAGTCGAGTGAGAACTTTCCCGATAGCAAATATTGGACCCCACAACCACTGTGAACTATTGATCTGTTAACAGAGATCGATGATTGGGAATCATTGTAGAGCGCGAAGGTGAAATTAACAGACGTGCTAGTTCATGGCCCACAATCAACCAACATAATTTATCTCTTTGGGATGGAGGATCAAAGACCACGATTAAGTAGATTCGGGAAAGCCCTTTTCATATTATGGATATTGAGCTCTCTGATAAAGAGAGAGCACTTTGGGGCCCCGAAATCACTATGAACCGTTGATCTGTGAATGAATTGGTATTGGTTGAATCTCGACCATGAAAATATAAGTGATGTTGAAAGACGATCAGACTGGAGTGATGAGGCTCAGTGATGCCGTCCATGGTCACATATATTTAATATTGATGAGTCACGTTCCACTTGGATTCAGGAGCATCACATACCCTATAGTCCTTTGGAATGTGATACGTGTCATCCTAGACGAGGGCACGTGTCACCCCTGACCCAACTACATGTCATCCCTTGGTACGTTCCCACCTCACCCACGTGGTTGGTGAAATGACTGGGATTTCGGGAGTCCAGAACTTCGGGACTCTGGAAGATTTGAGGTGCTTCAAAAATCCCCGAAGTGTCGAAGTGTCGGAGTAGATCCTAGTTGTTGGCACAGGAAGGCACGTGGCAGTATATTGTAAACTCTAGAGAAAATAACTTTGGAGGAGCACGAGGAGTGAAGTCTCAAAGTGTTGAATTCCATTGAAACCATCCATTGGAAGGGGACACGTGGCACTCGATCTGTAACTTCGGGTACGGAGTACTTTGGAGTAAAAAGTCTTTGGAGTGTCTGAAACTCCTGAACGTCGAAGTCTCAAAGTATATCACAACCATTGATCAAGAGGTACGCGTGGCACTCGATATGTAACTTCGGGTATGGAGTACTTCAGAGGAAAAAGGATTTGGATTTTTCGAAACTCCCAAACGTTGAAGTCCTGAAGTAGATCACATCCGTCAATAAAGAGGGATGTGTGCAGCTCGATTTGTAACTCCGGGTATGGAGTACTTCAGAGGAAAAAATCTTTAGAGTGTTTTAAACTCCCAAATGCCAAAGTCCCAAAGTAGATCACAGTCATCGATCACAAGGGACACATGGCCCTTGATCTACAACTCCAGGTACAAAGTAATTCGAAGGAAAATGACTTTGGAGTGTTCGAAACTCCTAAATGTCGAAGTCCCAAAGTAGATCACAATCGTTGATCACGAAGGACATGTGGCGCTCGATATGTAACTTCGGGTATGGATTAATTCGAGGAGAAAAGACTTTGGAGTGTTCAAAACTCCCAAACGCCAAATTACCAAAGTTAATCAGGGTCTTCAAAGTCTCTGAGGACACGTAGCATTGAATTATGAACTTCAGAGATTTTCCACTTCGGGGGATTATCACAGTGGTTTTCTTGGCACCTGTTGTCTTGGCATCTGGTCATAACCCGTGATCATATGTGATTATATATGGATGGAATAACCTGAAGAACTTGGGAGAGGATATCTTCCAGCTCTGAGATCAGTTCATAGCATGGAGACCATGGTTGGAAAGCTTTGGAAGAGCATAATGGAATAGAGACCCCGAATGGGGGTTTTGATTTTCTTGAGAAGAACAAAATTTTGACACCCCACCACGGGTGTGTTACACTACCACCATGGAAGTACATGTCACCACTCTTCCACATCAACTAACACATGGTCCCCACATCTTGCTGACATCAATGTATGAGAACAATTCCCAAAATTTTCCAATTTTGCCTATTTTTTAAATTTTCCAATATGCTCAATTTCACCCAATTTCAAAATTTTCTTTCAGGATTCCATTGAATCTTTGGTAATAATATTCATATGATCAAATATGGCCTTGTCTGTATTAATTCAACTTCTTTCTATGAATTTCACCTCTTTCCTGTCGAATTCCTTCGAATTATGTTGTAGAAATTGGGGCTTTTGCCCAATTTCATCATGGGAACCATGGCCGCTCTATAAACTTCCAAATCTATCCAAGTCCAAATATTCCCAATTTGAGGCTGAAATTTCTTATTTTGAACTTCTAGGCTCATTATTTTCCAAATTCTTGTGAAACTCCTTCAATTTCACTGTAATAATATATTCAAACGAATTGTAGACTTTCTCTACAATTAATTTTTCTGCAATTTTTTTCTTCAACACTCTATTAACTTATCCCATGCAGACTCAATGTTGAAACTTGAGCTCTTATACCACTTGTAGCATCCCCAACCCAGATCTTGACAATGCCACATGAAATTTCCAAACTCTGATACCGTTAAATTTCTTAAATACTTCACATACACAGTTATGCATAATAACAACATATATATATGCAACATATACAGGTAAAACACATAACATAAAACACATAATTACACTCCCAGTAATTAAAACAAACTCATGAAAGACACTTATATTTTGTCAATAGAAAACCAACTGCATTCAAACCTCAAAATTTCCTCCTAGCCTTGGACTCTAATTCTCATAAACTCAGCAGCAAGTCACCCCCGCGCTAGGGCTAAAATTCCACCTGGGAAAAGGAATCATAAACTAGGCTAAGGTCTCTCAAACAACAGAAATGGTCAAACTCAAGTGCCAACTATATAATACAATCTCAACTTGGGAACATAAAGCTTGGGAACATGCAACACAGTCTCTACTATGTATCTATAATATAGGTAAACTACAGAAATGGGGAGACAAGGTTGACATAAAGCTTGGGAACATGCAACACATTCTCGAAACTTTCATTGGTGAGTTCAATCCTTCCTTTGTCGGTGACTTCGACAGAAGAGTTGTCCCCCATCAAAATGGGAGGACATTTGCATGCATCCAAAGAAGAATATAGTGCTTCTGAGACAACCATGTGATGTGATGCTCCTGAATCTATGATCCAAGCATTAGGAGAGGAGTTGATGGCAATCAAGGCATGGCTAGAATTGTCTTTCTTGGAATTCAGATCTTTTGGCTTCTTCTTCTTTGTACCCTCAGGGATGCGATCTCCAATTTTGTTTTTATGAAGTATCTGAGACATCAGATCTATTTGTTTTTACATGCATGCATATTTCGAATGGAATCATTTGTGACATTATGTGCATTTCTCTCCTTTTCTTCCCTTTTCTCCTTTGGATCCGGAGGCATCGGTGAAGGGTTTTGTGTACCCTTCCTTCTTCATATGTGCATGAGCTTTCCGCTTATATTTATATTTATATTTCTGATATTTTTTGCTTCCATCATGCACAGTGAGTGCATGCGCGCTTGGGCCTTTGATTGCGCCCATGTTAATGAGCTTGGTTTTCTCTTGTGTCAAGGATTCGATAAAGTCCTCAAGAGAAGGCATCTTCCAGGTGGCTCCAGAGGTGAATCTAACAGTATCGAATGTAGATACGAATACGGAAAATTCAAGACCAATCTTGGAGAGAATGGTGAGAACCATTTGTTTCTCCTCCATCGATTTATCAACCCCGCAAGCTTTGAGTTGCGATAGTAAATCCTTGAATTTTGTAAAGCAATCTTGGATATTGTCGAAGCTTTTTGGATCCAATGTGAGCAGATCCACCTCTAGCATGTGTCCCCTCATCTCAACCTGTTTTCCAAAGAGCCCTTCCAATATTTTCCAGGCTTCATTGGGAGTCTTACAGGAAGATATGTGAAAAGGGAGATCGGGAGAGATAAGACTCCAAATTGTTCTAAGTGCCTCATCGATGCGATTTAAGTACTTGGATTTTTCTATGGCTGATGTCAGTTATGTATCTATATTCATGGTTAACCTATACAACCCTTTGGATCAGAGATGTATGGTTATTTTCTCCTTCCATTCAAAATAGTTGTAAGGTGTAAGAATGAATTTTTTTTGGAATTCCATCTTTTCGTTGTCTTCCATCTTTTGTACCTGCAAAACAATTTGGTGTATCTTTTGCTTAGCATTCCATTGGATCTGATACCATGTAAATGTTTTGAACCTACACAGAATAGATCTATCTAAACAATAATACACACATTTGCAGAGAGAATTGGAGAAAGAAGAAGAAGGAGAGAAAGAATGAAAGAATTCTCATTAACCATTATGAATAATGAATAATTTACACATGATATACTTTGTATATCTCAATGAATTCGATTTGAGGTGAAATAATGTGCCATAGTGGTGGTATAGAGTGATATGAACACACACCAACAGTTACGGGAGTGAACTTCCACCTATTCTAGTCTCTCAGGCAGTTACGGGAGTGAACTGCCACCTAGTTGAGTTAACTAGTCAACTAGTCTTTAGTTAACTGACTGAACAGAGAATAGTGAAGAGTTAACTCAGGGAATCAAGGCTAGTGTGCCACTCTAGTGATGATACCAAGGTGAGTTTGAATTATCATGGTGATGATCCCAATGCAACATCTAAAGTCAACTCAACTAGTCAAACTGAAGTGTCAACTGAAGGAGAAAATTCTCTAGCTGGAATATTCTCCCCTAAAATATAGGAGACTGGATAATGACTAATTATGACTAATAAACAAGGAATAATCTTAGGAAAAATAAATCCTAGTTGTGTGTGAAGTAACTCCAACAATCATTACACCGTTGATTCTCTTATCATTATTACACTATAATTTCCTCATTAATATCATCATATCCCATCATAAATTTCCCTAATTACAATATCAACGTTTTTTTCTTGCCACCTTTCTCTAATTGGAAAAATTTTTAACTATCACCCTCCTTGTTGCATTGTTGATTCCTACAGTTGTTTTCTCTATGATATCATCTCCATTTTTTTCATTCCTACTACTTCCCACTACAAGATATCGTCTTTTTATCACCATGAGAGGTTTAACCATGCAGTATGAACCCATCACTTTGGAACAATTTTATAGTAATCCTCAAGTGCTACAAATTTTCCAAAATGTGGAATGGCTCTTGTTTATAGAGAACTTGCAAGGGTACGATAGTAATATGGTGCTCAGATTATCTCATAGATTTCATCTATTTACAACCATAGTAAACAAACTCATAATTTGAGTAATAGAAGAATATTTGGCTCGGATCACAGGATTTTCGAGGACTATTGATAGATAGTTTGCAAGGAAAATACCTCTTCCACAAGAAAGAATCAAATTTCTCATGCGTGGGGAAATAATTATATATGGGGGAAGAATATTTTAGAGAAATCCATTTCCCCATCCATGGAAACAGGTGGCCTATTTCATCCAAAACTATTTCACATGTGAAGCTAGGCATAGTATTTTGTTTGGCTACCACTTTAAATTGTTAATGTGATTACAATATCAAAGGATATTAAACATGCCCTATTTTTCAACCTCTTCAAGCCATGGATCATCATGTGAGGAATATGAAAAACCCTATGAGTAGTGTGGCTCATCATGGAATAATCAAGTTATTGGTAATAAATGCTCTAACCCATTCCAACCAGACCTGAGATGCATTCATTATAAGGTTCCCTCGACCTAGGTAAGACAGGTAGAGGCATGTGAAAGAAAAGGAGAAACAAAGAATGCAATAGAACGAAATGATAAAGGACATGCAATAGCATAATCACCCACAAATGCTACAAAATAAACCAGGGAAGATGAGGAGGTACATATTTTGGAATCACCAATAGGTTGGGTGACACCTTGCCCAATTATCAAAGAAACCCCAACATCATCTATAGTTTCAAAGAAATTGAGAAAGAAGGCCAGGGAATCCATAAAAGTAGCATCATTTTTATAACACCTGAAGAAGAAATGAACGATATTTTCAGTTTCTACATAAGTCCCTACAACCAACCCTTAAAATCCTATTGTTGGTACACAAGAACCAACAATAGAAGAAAGAAATGTTGTAGAAAATATCTAGAAGTTTTTTGATGATACACAAAAACAAACAATATGACATAAAAGTGTTGTAGAAAGTTTACAAAACCCTGTTGCTTCCACACAAGAACCGTCAATAGAAGGTCCCGCTATTGTGACACAAGAACCAATAAATGGGGACATGGGGGTTGTAGGAGTGTTTCCAGATATTATTGTTGTTGTTCTATAGGATTTAGTAGCAGAGTACGTGAAAATTTCATCGAAGGGTGAGCTATATGAGGTTCCTACTATTGCTACTACACAAGAACTAGCAGGAGAATATTTTCCTACTATTACACAAGAATCAAAAAAATATTATATGGATGCTACATAACAAACCATGAAAGAAAATGATAATATTGTTGATGTCACCACTAGATATGATGGCCATAATATTGCAATTACTATTGATAATGTTGGTAATGAAGAAAATGTTGTTGATAAATACATCGTTGTTGAAACTCCTACTATTGTTACACACGAACCAACAATAATGGATATAGACTGGGATATTGTCCCTCTTAGTTCTATGATAGTCAACGGGGAAGCATTCCATAAATGTAAAACAGTGGTTTTGATCCCTATGAACTATAATGTATTATGTAATTGTGACTTAGGCTAGTGAGTTGGTAAAGTTGAAAAGGGGCCAAAGTGCCAAGGAAATGAAATATATATATATATATTACATTACATTGATGGCTACAAGAAAAACAAGGACAATAGATAAGGGGATGTGATTCCACAAGAAAGGGGGCTAAAGGGGATAAGTATTTTTATTATATTTTTTTTACCCATATTAGTTTTAATCGGAAAGTGGTTACATCAGCTTCTTGGGAGGAAGGCCATGTGGTTCTTGATTTCCATGTAATTATATAAATAAATCTTTGGGATGTTTGAGGGTTCACTTGTTTCTCTCCATTTTACTCTTACATTGTTTCCTTGTGATTGTTCTCCATTCACTCTTTCTAATTCGTGAGCTCTTGGTCTGAGCATGGAAACAAATGGATGGAAGAGGAGAACCATTGCTAGATGGTTGTAATAAATTACTGAGTCGTTCCATGAGGGAATGG
>ML823710.1:8343-69087 GCA_009831015.1 Picea engelmannii
ACCATTTGCCAAAATTTGAGCTAAATGTAGGTAATCCCTTATATTCTTCAAGTACATAAGAGTTTAACTTTAGAGCTATGGTCAAATAAAAACAAAGAGGTCTTAAAGGAAATTGACCATGTGGTTTTGTATATATTTATCATGCAGTTTGATTACCGAATCAAAATGTTGCATAATACTTCAATGCCTATACTTCAAAATGTTGTAGGATACTTCAATGCCTAAACGAATGTATACATTTATCATATTTATCATACTTCAATGCCTAAACTATGATGTACAATTCCTTATCTTATTTGGGGTATATTATGATTGCACCAACAAAAGTTTCAAGTGTTATGTTATCCAACTCCTTCTTTGTATCAAAGGTTCTGCCATTATGTATCATGTGAAATTTGCTTTGATTTCAAATGAAATTTCAAGTTTCATTAGATTTAATATTGATTCATTACAATTCTTTCATGTCAAAGATTGAGTTACTTGGTTTTCAATTGCAATGAATTGAAAGGTTATACTTGCATTTTCTAATGTGCATTGAAGAGACATTTCATTCCTAAATAATTTGCTAACCCCATGAATTACCTTGGTCCACTTAAATTATCTTGGATCAACCAATTTACAATGAATTTTATATTTCTTAGGTCAATATAAATTTCACATCATAAATTTAATTGAACCATATTACAATGTAATATGGTAATACCATATCTCGTGTAATTTTTTTTTAAAAACTTATTGTCATCGTCGCAATATCAACGATAGTTCGTCGGAAAAAAATTGCATTTTGACCACCGTGGCAATAGCGACGAACTTTCGTCGCAAGTTTCCATAGGTTTTCATCACACATACAGTATCTTCGTCATAACTTTGGTCTTGATGAATCAATGTTGTCTCTATTGCCACAGGTATTCGTCGCAAGTTGCCATGGTTTTTCGTTGCACATACAGCATATGCGTCGTAAGTTTCTGACTTGTCATAAATTTTCGTCGTAATTGCCACGGTTGTTCGTTGTACTTGCGATGAGGTTTCGTCGTAATTGCAACGATGCATAGGGTTAACCTAACTTGGAGGTGGTGACACGTGGAGAACTAATTTCTTCGATGTTTCCACGCACACCTGGATTGTCGATAGAGCGACGAAATTATTTCGACAAAAAAAAAACTCGGCTTTCATGGAAATTATGACGGATAAGTGTGGCAATATCAACGAAAAATCGTCGCAAATTTGGTCATATGTACTAGTGTGATCTCTTTGATCTCAATAATACACTGTGATTATGAATTAGGATTCTAAAACTCCCCAAGCAGATCTCTCTTAATATTTGTCAGGGACCTAGTCTATCCCACTGGTACAATTTCCATGTACTTCATATACCACATCAGACTCTATCTCTGAAGGTGGTCTCCAATCATGCTACCTTTGATGCTTTGTCTGTGATCCTCTTCACAGACCATATAGCGTCACATGTAAACCAATGTTCTGCATTATCTTTACCTATCCCATGGAACAAAGGTAGGCTTAAATTTGTGTCTTGATTCACCATCCTCGCTCTTTTGTTGTGTCCTCCCGACTGGATGCTAGTTGTTGGTGATATTAATACCAATACTAAAACTCTTCCTTGTGAAGTATTGTTAACTATGACCTCTTCTGTACTCGTCTCTTCTCTTCTTCTTTCGTACACTCTTTCTCCTTCTACTCTAATCTCTGCATTATCTATTGTTCTTTCCTCTTAACTATAAATGTGCAAGGGAGTTGGTTCAAATAGGAGGTTCTTCCATATTCTCCCATCATCTCCAACGAGGGATCTTAAAGAGTTTCCTACCTAAGCCACGCAAGTCCATTCACAATAGCTAAAGCTTAATCCCCTTCTCGGAGGGGTTCTTTGTCATATTCTCCTACGTCAACGCCTCTACTTTGAACCTCATCTTCCTTCGTTGTGACTACATATCTCAACATCCAAGGGGATCTGACTTCGTCTTCTCCGACCCTACTACCACTACTCTCGGTATCCTCACTTGATACCCTAATCCTAATGTTGTGTCTCTTTGATGGCCTATATCCTTCTATTCTCCTCTCTAGCATGACACTCTCTCCCACTCATCCTCCTAGTGTGGTCTCGTTTCTCTTCATTCTAGGTCTAACCCCTCATCCTTCACTCCTTGTTATCTTCTTTCTGCTCCTCTATTTGGCTTTCCTCCTTAGCTCTCTTGAATTTTTGTTAATTATGTTAACATTAGATTTAACATAGCAATTTGAACTTCTTTTGTATGCTCGTTTCTCCATAGGTGATGTTGCACCATCGCCACCCAACCATAGGCACATACTTGTGCCACCCCCGAGCATAACATATACATTCTGGGAAACCCTTATACACAAGGGGATAAATCCTAACAACCTTCTTATAAAGAATATCCTTTCCAAGACAAAATAACCAAGAACAAACTCTATCCACTAGAGAAAACCATAAAGAAGATAACCCAGCAACATAGATGTAGCACACCCTAGCCAGCGTGTTAGGGTCTCTAGCCTCCATGAGCGCACTACAAAGAGAAAACCAGAAATGAAGCTACAAATCACTCTATCCAGAGAACTAGAGTGGTTGATCTTCACCATGCGCATCACAAAAGACAAACCTTAGCGAGAGGTATGAGGAAAACCTAACCAATATGTTCCCTGCTTCCTTCCTTTAGCAACTGCAGTTGCAGTTGCAGCTCTCCACCAAACTTGCATTATATCTCCATGAGAGTGTGCCAAATGAGAAAGGTGTCACTCTTATTTATACTAATATGTCCAATGACTTTTCTGGAAGGGCCGACCTGACTTTATGGAAAACATATTTTATGTTTATCTTTTTTTTTTGGAGCCGACTTTACTTCTGGAGCATTATAATTCCTCTTTATTATTTTATGTGAGGTCGACTTCTCTTATGGGATCTTCTTTGACTTCCAATGGTTTTCATTTAAGGTCTTGGAAACTTCATCTATAAGAAAGGTTATCTCGGAGGTGAATACCTCCCAAAAATACCAGAAACATCAACACTCCCTCTTAGCTAGGGAGGTATTCTCCATGATGTTTTTCCTCTGGTTCTCATAGCCTCGCAGGCTATTCCATGGTCCTCTGACCATGCCATGGTCGTGCAGACCATGCTATTGGTAGCATCATCACTTCACATATGGACGCACCCAATGTGGAAATTTTCTAGGGACTCATCACCACTAGAATACACTAGGACCTACTCGCCCCTAGTGTGGCAATAAGACCTACTCGCCCGTAGTACATAGTCAAGGATCTACTCCTCCTTGACATGTCCACTGGGTTTACTCCCAAGGGATGTTGGGCACCAACCTAGTACAACTTATCAATCCATATATAATTTTCATACTCAACTTAGTCCATCGAGGAGTATCATCACAGAAGAATGTCTCATGAAGCTAAAACCATCAATACTCCCTCTCAACGAGGAAGGCATTCTCCAAACATATCGTGTATTGTTCTTGATATTCTTCTGTCATAGAAAAGTTTCTCCATGAGCCTCATTAGCTATATTAATGATCCATCTCCACAACCATGTGTCTAGAACCTTGGGTCATTATTGTCCCATGACAAGAATTATGACCACATCGAAGCCACATTCACCTCATAGTTGATCCTGGAATGTCCACATTCCCACATGATCATGAGAATCTTTAGAATGATCAAGATCAGTCCCGAAATATACATATTCCCATAGGATCATTTATTGAAAGCATTTAGCTCGATGTTATCGGACACGTGGAATTTCACCTCAAGCACCTCGAGTCTTCAATCCATCGAAGACTACGTCGGGGCACATCTACTACGAATGTAGATTTTCCCTATCTCCCCTAGTCTGCAACCTAGTACTGGGAGAAGGGTCAACCCGATGCTTATCAGGTCCACTCATATCACCGTGAGTGTAATGCCCGATGCAATTCACACACATTGGAGGAGTCTTCAGTCCATCGATAACTACGTAGTTTCAGTCCATCGAATACTATGTCAGGCTTTGATTCTTCAATCTATCGAATACTATACCAGGGTCCCAAGCCTTCAGTCCATCGAAGAATACCCTATGATCATTCCCACATGGTTAAGTCTTTCTGACCAATCTTCAAATGTCTACCTGGTATCCTCCTAGAGATCTAGCAGCAACTCGAATATTTAGTCCATCGAAGATTACATCTGGGCCTATTCCCACATGATCGAGTCTATCTGATCAACCTTGGAATATTGACACGACGTTGCAATCATCAACACTCCCCCAGGGAAACATTTGCATTCTTTCCAAGCTTGTCCCAGACAGAGGCTTAGTGAAAATTTCAGTTATCTTCTCATCTGTGGATATGTGTTGGAGCCTCACTACTCCCTCTTACACCATGTCTCTGATGAAGTTCTGCAAGATCCTTCGAAAGCCACCCTGCTTCAAGATTTTCATTGTTGGTTGCGATACACTAGTGCTAAAGATATCTGCTTCATGTCTCAAACTAGAGACTATCTAATATGTTTCCTTATGCAACTGTCACTATAGCTCCCTCTTAGAGCTACCACTAGTGTCCTACCTCCTGCCCGGAACAGAGAAAAAAACAAGAATATCTCCTCGAGGGGAGATCAACAAGTGCATCTCTAGTATTTAATTGGTTAGTATAATGATCATAACTTCAATATATCAAGATGCAACATATGATCACAATAATTCCATAAAATCTAGAGACATCAAAATAATCAAATTTGGAGGGTGTGTTGTTCCTCTTGATGTGTCGTTTCTGAGATCCCTATGGATCTGTGATTTGTTGCTTGGACAAAAGTCCCTTCTCCTACAAAACACCCTCAAGATAATGATACAATTTAACATATACAAGTACATACCTCATAAATTGTAGCACCATCGGCAGCAGTGGTAAGTAACAGCAAACCCTAAAACTTCAAGGTGCTCCAACTAGCTTGACAAAATAAAAGTGTGCAGTGGCAAGGTAAATACCACGATCTTCCTTCCAGCGATTAGACTGTTCTGAAGGAAACCAAGCTCTGATACCATGTTGAATTTTTCATTAATTACGTTAACATTAGATTTACCATAGCAATTTGAACTTCTTTCGTATGCTCGTTTCTCCATATGCGATGTTGCACCATCACCACCCAACCATAGGCACCTACTTGTGCCACCCCCAAGCATAACATATACATTCTAGGAAACCCTTCTACACAAGGAGAGAAATATCAGCAACCTTCTTATAGATAATATCCTTGCCAATACAAAATAACCAAGAACAAGCTATATCCACTAAAGTAAACCACAAAGAAGATAACCTAGCAACATAGATGCAACACACCCTAGCCAGAGCGCTAGGGTGTCTAGCCTCCACTAGTGCACCACCAAGAGATGACCAAAAATGAAATTGAAACTCACTCTATCTAGAGCGCTAGAGTATTTGACCTTCACCATGTGCATCACAAAAGACAAACCCTAGCAAGAGGTATGAGGAAACCCTAACCAAGATGTGTCCTACTTCCTTCCTTCTATAGTTGTAGTTGCAATTGCAGCGCTCCACCAAACTTGTGTTATATATCCAAGAGAGAGTCACGTTCCAAATGAGGAAGGCATCACTCTTATTTATACTAATATGTCTAGTGACTTTTCTAGAAGGCCCAACCTGATTTTCTGGAAAATATATTTTATGTTTATCTTTTTCTTCTGGAGACAACTTTAATACTGGAGCATTTTAAATCTTCTTTATTATTTTTTGTGAGACCAACTTCTCTTATGTGATCTTCTTTGACTTCCAATGGTTTTCCTTCAATGTCTTGGAAACTTCATCTATAATAAAGGTTATCCCGGAGGTGAATAGCTCCCACAACTACCAAAAACATCAAGAAGCTCAACTTTTCTTGCGTATCTCTCAACCCTTTCTCTTCTCTACTCTTCTGGATCAATTATCTTCTCATGTCATCTCAACATCTTCTAGATCCTCGTCATTGGATCCATTTTCTCTCTCTCTCTTTCTCCCTTATTTCCATCCCCCCATCCCTCTCTACGCGAGGGGGTCTACTCATCCATCCCATTGGCCTCCATGCACATCAGTCCATTTTCTACGAACAACATCTTGATCCACAAGGGAATTTCTTCCAACGCTCTTTTTTGAGGACCTTTAGCAAACATTTTTTCAACCTCATTAAAAGAATATTGTTTTCGATGGCAAACTCAACAATGTGTCCTTCCTTCAGTTGGTTGAACCAAAAGTAGATTGCTCAAGTCCACTTATTGTTAAAGTTTTTGCTATTATTAGGTTACTTTCAATTTACTAGATAACAATAGAAAAGACAGCATCACTAAGAGAAAGACAATCACAAGAGTACACAAGCATTTATCCTGGGAAACCCTCAAGGGGAAGAAAACCCAGCAAAACTTCCTTAATATAGATAGCCAATACAATGCCAAGATAATGAACTAGACAACAGAGAATATCCAACATTGATCAACATGCCTCTCTCTCTTCCTTCTTCCAGCTACCAGCAACTGCAACTTCCTTCAAAACTTGTGCACTAGATGAGTGAGCTGAGTGTGTGTTCAAATGAGGTGTTGGCCTCTCTTATTTATACAATTTTGGCACGTGTGGAAGTGTCTCTTCACTGGCAGGGCCGACTTCTTCTTCTGGGTGGTTATAACCACCTTTAATATATTTTGGGGCCTCTTTAATATATACTAGGGCCGACTTCTTATTTAGCCTATTACAATTAGGGTTTGACCAATCCGCAAAAGGGGATTTGGTCATTTACAATACCTGACATGATCAATCCACAAAAGGGGATTGATCTAATCAATAATAAATATATTTTATCTTCTTTTTTTTTAAGTAAAAAAGGATAGTACCTGCTATATTATATTGACAAAGAAACAAAGACAAAATACACAGAGATATTGTCGTACTGTGCCACCAAAGATGTTGTCGTTTTACCGGAAACCAGCATAGTTTGGGGCGAAATATGTCTAGGAAGATAGGCTAAAAATTGTTTTTCCATCTTTCCTTCCCGAAGGAAACCAGGACAGATGGCCATAGTTCGAGTTAACATTTAACAACAGCATGATGTAAAACCAGACTAGCAAAGGAAAGCTCAAATACCCGGTGACCTGTCTTATTTTCCCTCCTGACACGTGGATCTGGTCGGAATGACAAACGGTTGTGTACACGTTGGACATTTCCGCTTCGCTGGAGCATAGGAGTACGCATCAAGGAACAGGTCCAAGCGTTGTCCCATGAGGAGGGCTCTATGCTCCTGGTCTGCCATGTGGCCTCGGAGTTCAAACATGAGAGCTAGATGTTTTGCACGGAGGAGTGGACCATGCAAATCATTGGTTACTGCCTCGCCTAAGGTTTCATTCCCCACTTCAGCTCTAGCCTCGTCCACATTCATCCCTGCGTAGGCACTGTTCAAAGCCTCATCATCATTCATTACCTTTTCAACATGGTGGGTGGGGATGTATTCATCTGGGCACGGTATTTCTTCTACATAACAGATTGGGAACTATTCTACAATCTCTCCCTTCAGACCGCTTTCAGCTTGTGTTGTTGACTCAGTAGCTTGAGGTTCCGGGTGGTCGCGAAGTCCTTCGAGCATGGTGTTTCTTCGACGTAGCAAATTGGGAACTCTTCCTCAGACCCTTCCTTTAGACAGCTTCTAGCTTCCACAAGCTCAATTGCAGGGGTGTGCGTGCTCCGCTCTGTCACAGGCTCAGCTACAGTGGCATGGAGTGCCAAGCGGTCGGCTCTTGCTCTCTGTCGAAGGATAGAAGTCACCTTCGACAGAGTGCACTCAAAGTTCGGTCTTCTCTATCGCTGCACTTTGTGGGTGTACTAGGTCGAGCCTCAATGAGGCTTGCCTCAGTCCCTTGTCATTGCGAAGGAGGGGTGAATGGAAATACAGAGGAAAGTGCACCAGAGCTCCCAATCGGCGTGGAGGTCCAAAACAAAAATGAACCAGCTCTGTCCAGTGATCCTAACTTTCAAGTTTTCGTGTGACGGCATCGCATGGCTCCTTCTTATCTCTGTCATATTGAATGTTGGTTGTGCTAGTGCGTTCATGCGAGGGAGAAGTCCCTCCTCCGTAGAGCTATTGTAACGGCCTGCTACCATATTAATTATTAAAGGGATGGGGAGCAGCCTACAGCATTTAAGTTGTGGCTTAATGATAAGCCATGTGGCAAGGCGTCACTGTGTGTCACCCCATCCGGGGAATATATTTTATCTTTATCCACAAAAGGGGATAAGAATATTCTTTGCAGTTACACAATATTTTAACACTCCCTCTTAACAAGAAGGATATTCTTTATCTTTTGACAGGTCACTGGATGTTGACATCAACTAGGTAGCAGCATCCACTGGATAACATCATCAATTGGGCAACATCATCAACTGGGTAATCATCATTAACTGGATAACTGGAGGCATCCACTTGGTCATCTGGCATCATGATCGACTGGCATATCTATAAATCATCAAAAGTTTTGTTTTCTTTATCTTCGCGCAGAAGATACTCCTTCTTTCTTTCGTCTTCACGCAAAAGATACTTCTTTCTTATCTTCACACAGAAGATATATTATCTTCACACATAATATGTCCTATGAGTTTTTTCATTCCTTTTATGTTCTCCCTTCTCTTGTAGTCATCTATCTCACCCATCCACTGGGGAGGACTACTACCATAGTTTCACTCCTAGTCATCCCACATGAAATAGAGAAGCTAAGATGCTAGCATGGGAAAGACTAGACTCCCTTTCCATGATCCACGCAGGATCACAACACAAACCTCAATAGCCAACTAACCATTCCACATGGTCAAGGTTTGTGTTCCAGGCTACTCAATCCTTGGCTAGAGGAGAGTATATGCCCGCTGCCCCTTGGAGAAACATCCACATTCCTCTCTACGAGGGTGGTCACACCCCTCTCTACGAGGGTATTCTAGCATGTCCCTAGAGTATCCAAAACTCAACACTTCAACAGAGGCCAACCTTGGAAAATTTATCATTCCCCTTCTCTACGAAAGTCTCTTCCTTCTCTACAAAGGTCTACCTGTGGGATTGCTCACTCCTTCTCTACGAAGGTCTCTTCCTTCTCTACGAAGGTCTATCTATGGGATCTAAAAGAATCTCTTATGGTCCAAAATATTTCAATGGTATAATACCATGCTACCCATCCGCTGGGCACCATCCATCTGCTTTCCTAACTGCACCAAATCACGATCCTCCATTTCGAACTCAGAGACATGGATCCCTCTTGCACCAAGCTAATAGCTTCTAGTCATCATCCTTGAAGTTTTCTTCTATAATATCCTGGGTGCCTTCTTGAGTTCGAATATTTATTTATTTCTGTCTTTATACTGGATCAACCTGCTCCCTCTGCATCTATAAGAACAGTACTGGAGCAACCTGTAGTTACCTGCATCTCATCCACTATATCTGAGTATCCATATTTTTCTTCATCTTGAATATTTTTGTTATGCATATGAGGAGCCTCCTGCTCCTATGTGAATATAGAATATTGTCTAGTCTTCACTGACTGTCACCATATCATACGTCCTTGTCGTGTTGTCTAACTTCTGCAATTCATGGCATAAGTTCTTTCTTCCAAGACTTGTAAACTTACTTACAGTATGCTTTCTTTGTCACTCTCATGAGTGATCATACATGAAATAAATATGTTATATCTTTCTTCATCCTCTTCTTTGATACTTCCTTCATAAGTCTGCATAGACACTGAAATAAAACGAGGTTAATTAACATTCTCACAAAAAACTAACTTGTAATGAGAACGTATTAAAGTAAACAAGACACTGAAAATAAACATGAATACTTATCTTTTGTTTTTGTGTGGGGAGGCTCTAGGGACTCCACAATTTGGTATTTTTCTTTAGATCAACTATATTCAACTTAAAGTGCATAATCCTTAATTTCTGCTAATGCTTTCTTTGAGGGAGGAGATTCCTCTTCCTCTGCCACATGTGCTTGATGTTTTCTTTTCCCTTTTCCTTGAAGACAGTCATAGGAAAAGTGTCCCAAATTTTGACAGTTGTAGCATCTGATCTTTGAAACATCTTTCTTCTTGTCTGGAACTCTTACGGAGTTAGCTTCTTTATTGTTCCTTCTAAAGGAACTTATTTTGTTCTTTTGAACTGTAAGAGATTCCTCTTCATCAACAATTAATCTCTTATGTTGGTCTGCAAGTCTAGATTCTTCGTGTGTGCAATCTGCCCATAACTTATCAAACTTGGGTAACTCGCTTCTTGCACACACTCCTTGTACAAAAGGAATCCAAAATGTTGGAAACCCATTTAGGGTTGTGGTTACAAGCTCCTTGTCACTAATGACATATCCAATAGCTGCAATCTCATCTCTGGTCTCAGAAACTCTCATAAGGTGGGATGTGACAGATTCTGAGTTTTTCATCTTCATATTACGAAGTTGATTTCTTGAAGTAAGATTATGGTTGATGTCTTTGCTTTCATATACCCTGTTGAGTGCTTCATACATTTGTCTTGTTGTCTGTAGTTCGGATATATGAGGGATCAAGTGATCATTTACTGAATTTGACACGATTCTCTTTGCTTTCTTTTCATTCTTCTTATGCTTGGTCTTTTACTCTACTTCATCTGGTTCTGGTACACCTATTGTAACATGTTCTAGGAGATCATTCTCGTCTAGAATCATCTGCAACCTATGCTTCCAAAATCCTTCCAGCCTGTCTTCTACCCTCATGTTGGTAGCCATTGTTTCTTGCAATAGAAACCCTATCCCTTCGGGCTATAGAAATAATAAAAAATCAAATTTCTTGGATCTGAAAACTGAACTCACCAAAAGATGCATTGGACTGAGGCGAGTATGTTGGTACAGTCAAATTTATGAAAATCCAAATTTTACCCCTTCAAACTTGATTTGCGGATTTCTGGACTAGTGCTTCTGGTTTTCTGGAACTTATGGTACTCTGGTACTTCTGATTCTCTGGTTTTCTGGTACTTCGTGAAAACTAGGGTTTCACTTTTCGGAAGATCTAGCCACTGAAAATGTGCATTGAAGATGCCAAAATGTTCCTTAAGGTAGGGCGCACCTTTCTAGATGGATTTGGGGCTGAAAACCTTCTTCAACAAAAAGCCCTAATTTTCATGTACGACAACAGTGACGTTTTTCTTTTTCACTGTGAAAGATGCTCTCTTCAGCTTGGCTCTGAAACCATATTAAAGTTTCTGCTATTATTAGGTTACTTTCAATTTACTAGATAACAATAACATAGACAGGATCACTGAGAGAAACACAATCACAAGAGTACACAAGCATTTATCCTGGGAAACCCTCAAGGGGAAGAAAACCTAGCAAAACTTCCTTAATACAATGCCAAGATGATGAACCAGACAACAGAGAATATCCAACACTGAGCAACATGCCTCTCTCTCTTCCTTCTTCCAGTGACCGGCAACTGCAGCTTCCTTCAAAACTTGCGCACTAGATGAGTGAGCTGAGTGTGTGTTCAAATGAGGCGCTGGCCTCTCTTATTTGTACAATTTTGGCACGTGTGGAAGTGTCTCTTCACTGGCAGGATCGACTTCTTCTTCTGGGTGGTTATAACCACCTTTAATATATTTTGGGGCCTCTTTAATATATATTGGGGCCGACTTCTTATTTAGCCTATTACGATTAGGATTTGATCAATCCACAAAAGAGGATTTGGTCATTTACAATACTCAACATGATCAATCCACAAAAGGGGATAAAAATATTCTTTGCAATTACACAAAATTTTAACACTTATTATCCACATATTTCAGTCTATTGATTGTATTTTGGTCCCAAATCAGTGGTTTTTGGACTCTCAAAACAATGTTAATAGTTCTCTATCTCTTCAACCATTCATACAACAAACAAGAAAACTCAGCAAAGAAAAGTTCATGCAAATCTATATAGATATACTCAGTTTCCAACATTTGACGTTGGTTATCAGATCCTTGGTCTCTCATTGTGCAAACTCATCTTCCTTCTTAAATAACCAGTGTTATATTCCCTCTCGATATGGATTCCACATCATTATTTCCCTTCATCATGCAATACAAAACCTTCGGGTCCTATCAACGTACCCATTTGTTGGTGCACATCTATCATATCGCTAAGGGGTTGAAGACCTAGGGTTCGTCAAGATTTGACCAACAAAACCCCAAGGCATTGCCATATCAATATTCATTCAAAGATCGAAAGTCTCACCTAAGATGCCATGAAAATCACAAAGACCATATGGTCTTGTGTCGGATATGAAGAGACCATGCATACAAAGAAAACTCTGGGGATTTCATTCATTCATACTCAAATACAAAGTAATAATAAGCATTAACCATTAAAACAGATATACATTCAACTCAAAATACATAGAGCATCTTGCAAAGAGGAACATGGCTATGTATTACATTCATTAGTTCCAAAATGCATACATAGACAGAGTCGTATCACACATAGAACTGCACTTATGTGTTGTACTCCATTCAATAGTCATTCCATTACACTGCATTATGTGCTCTATCCACATTTTCAACACAAAACTGACTCTATTACTATCTCTTTACACAACTCAAACAATACTCATACAAAACTCAGACAAAATTAGACTCCCAAATGGATTGTTCTTCCTCTCCTTGCCCTTGACTATGTATACTCCTTTTGATCTAGCTCTCTTTCAATTTCTTCATTGTTCCACTCTCTTCAATGATCACCAGAGCCATGTGCTTCTTCTATCTACATGCATCCCATAAATCCTCCTTAGAGCATGGAAATCCTAACTAACTTGCCATCTCATCCATAATCTTTCCTAGAATCCTCCGAGTTGTTCTCGTTCATCATTCAGGAAGATTCCCAAAATTATTCTTGGATTTGGTCTACATGCAATATATTTTATATCATTTGCACGCCATACAAAATTGGGTTGACATGCACACTATCTTTCTTTGGTTAGCACAATTGTTGATCCTCCTTGTGTCGTGCAGTGTATATATGCACACAATCTTGATTTGTGACATGTGTGCAACTTACCCCAAAACCTTTGGTGGCAACAATTTATAAGTAGCTATATTGTTTGACTTCCCTAGTTTTATAATTAATGGAACAATAAGAAAAAATTATATTAACTATATCGACTGTGCTTTGTCATGGTGTATTAAACATCTGGGAAACAAAGTATGGAATGCAGCGAACATAAAAGATTCTGAGAGAAAGTGTGAAGCATGGCTTCGAAATAATGTGTATTATTTATGAAAGACTCGTTGCTATTGTTTTTTTTTGGTTTTTTTTTGCAATCATGTGTATTCTACTATAAATAAATGTAGATATACTTATTACTTTATTTTATGTTTGTAGATAGAAGATGAAGAGGCGGAACATCAAAATAAAGTCGATCAAGAAAACATTAAGTTAAATAACCAAAGTATAATATCACCTACAAATGATGAAAAAATGAGGCATGCGCATAGCGCAAATGATGACAGCAATGCAAGTAATGAATGATGGTCAATATAATTGAATATTATTGCAAGTTGTATGTATTGGAATATTTGTCTCTGAAAATCGAGGATTTTTTTTATGTATTCAACATATTGTTCCAATTGCAAAATGACATGTTACCAATAAGTGTAACAATTACATATTGGTTGCAATTTGATTATTGTGGACCTTTACGTTGTCCCATTTTGTATGACAATGGACCTCTTATTCATATATAATAAAATAAATTTATTATTTTATAGCATTGTCGAATGTTGTAAGATGTTGTGTTGTTGAATAATTAATGTGTGGATGATTTACATTGTTACAAATAAAAAAGGTTAATTTTTTGAATAACGTATTAATGGAATAATTATATAAAAATGCAATAACAAAAATATAAAACAATATTATTATTAAAAAAAATGATTTTGAGATGATTAATTGAAAAATTATAAAAAAACAATTAATTGAAATATATACATATCAGTGCATTGTATTCTTATAAACTCATTAGACAATGTGTGTCATAATATAGAAAGTCGTGTGTTTTGAGGAGTTGTACACATGAGTGCCCATTAATTATATTAAAGCACCGGTGTGAAATATTGAGAAAAAACACCATTCCGTAAATGACATAACATACAATTATATATATCGTTTCAAAATTTTATGATGTTCATGTTTACAATATGCACCAGGGCTCTAAACATAATATACAAACCGGTGCTTTAAGTATAATATATGCATCAATGCTCAGTGAAAATAATGGCGCTGACATCTCACCTCGAATATTCAAAATTTCACTACCCTTTGGTGCACATGATAGTAATACATGGACCGATACGTACGAATTATACAAGCATCACGACGCACACTAACTTAAATACATCGGGGCATACATAAAATCAAAAAGCATTAGTGTTTCATACGCAAACAATACAGAACCGGTGCACAAAAATTGTAAGAACATCAGTGTTGCATTCAACAAAAAAGGTGAAACCAATGCATAATAATTATAAGGGTACTAGTGATTTTTAGTGTTATGTACGCACCGAGGCAGGTTGATTAAGAATGCACCAATGCGTTTTAACAAGAAAGCACCGATAATATTATTTTGTTTTTAAACCTCAACCCACCTAAATTATTTTTGTTATATGTAACATCCATTAAAACCTTTGTTTTAAATAGAGAAGGTTTTTTTGAAAATTTTATCAAATCTTGTAACACTAAAAATATCCGCAAAAATCTCTGCTACAAGGTGTTTTCCTTGTAGAGTTGGCATTCAGCGATTTTTGCCCGGATTAATTTCTAGATCTTAAGAGGAGGGGAAGGAGGGGTTGGATTGGTGGGTCAGGAACAAGGTATAAAGGAAGGATTTTTTATTTGAAAAGAGACAACTTGTTGGGCTTCCTTGACATAATGAGTAGATTCAATCCAAGTCTGTGAGCGAGCCATTAGAACATGAGCTCAAAGGTCGTCCTTAAATTCACTAATAAAGCATTCACAAAAGAAAGTGTCAAACATGCCATCAGTTTGAAAAGCCAATTGTTCAAAAGCAATGATGTATTCTTTCATTATACTAGACTATTTAAGCTTGGTCAAACAACCCAAATGATGTGTGTTTGTGCCAAAGAGTCCATAAAAGTTTGCAACAAATTGGGTTCCAAGCAATATACCCTCGACGTGAATTTTATCCATTACAACCATTGTCAACGTTTGGGATCCAAATAGAATACACTGATACGAAGCTTGATCAAGCCATCAGTGATGCCATGCAAAAAAAAATAATGTTCCATTTGAGTGATTCAAATTAGGGTCCAAGCCTTCAAATTTATTCACCTCAACTTTGGGAAGATGTGGGTCACGAGTAAGGGGGTAGGCCATGGAATGGGATGAGTCAACACCCTTTTGATGTGAAGGTTGTTCAGAGAAGAGAGGACCATGGGATTTACTAATCAATAATGTCAAGTTTTTCACATCTTAAGAAAGTGTCCAATTGGGTGAGTCGGGAATTGATGGTAACAATATTTAAATTAAGTTGAGAGATATCGTGCCTAGTCTAGTCGTCGAATTTGTCCAAGGCAGTGAGGTAGGTGTCAAGGTCTTGGTTGCAAGTGTGGGCCATCTGGGGGATAGGGGAGCAAGAATAGGAATAGTGGGTCCGTACAAAAGGGCTTATGAGAGGGTGGTATCATTGCGATTAATTCAAAGAGAGGAATCTAGTCAGATAGGTCCCAAATAAGGGTGTCGTAGAAAATGGGTGGGTCCACTGAAAAAACAAGAGACTTGTGAGAGGGGTACCACTGCAATTAGTGCGAAAAGAGGAATACATTAAGATAGATCCCAAATGAAGGTGTCAATGGTGCCTAGATGCAAGAATCAAAGTTGCACACATTAGATGTGCAAATTTTACACTATGTTTATGTTATGCTATGTTCTGGCAGCGAGGTTTAAGGTTTCGAGGGTTCTTATGGACAAGAGATTTCCCTGTACTATAGCTCTCGTATATATCGACTGAGTCCAATAGTAGTATTCAGCCCAATATCTCAAGACTCTAAGAAGGCTCAACCATACCCTTAGTCGTGCTATTCGAATACCCATGTATGCAAGAGTAGTCTACCCAAGTGTTGTTCTAGTGCCACTATAGTAATCAGGGGATCAATTGGTTGAGCTACAACTAGTTTTAGGAAACTTATGGAGCTCCCAATATACCCAAGGGTATGTGAGAGTGAATGGTGTACAGGGGTTGTCTAATGCGGTACTACTCAAAGGGGTACCAACTAAGGTTACATAGGTTTCCAACTAAGTAAAACAATGTGCTTCCAACCACGTGAAACCATATGTATTTCCTATGTGTATTTTTCCCCAACTACAATTTTACCTGCCAAACAATAGATCATTGTGCTTTAAAGACGCCGACACATGTCTCTAGACTAAAAAAAATTCTAAAAATTTGCAAATGAATGGACTCTGATACCACTTGTATAATACCAAAACAAAATATGCAGAGCAAAAGAACCATTGTTATCACAATTGTCACTAAAAAAAACGAAACAATGAGCACAATGACACAATTCATCCTAACTATAAGGTCTTCAACTAGAAGGGCGCAAAGAACTTCACCCAAGTCCTCAAAGAAATGGGACTTAGGGTTGTTCAAGCACCCAAGTGCGGCACTAGTTGGGCAAGTGGGCACCATGGGCATGCAAGCATGCCAAGAGGCTTGTTCAAGTATGAAGTAACCAAAATATTGGGGCACACCAAAATTGGGGTGCATTGATCCCAGGGGACACAATGATTGACAAGCACATGGGTTTGTTTGAGCGATCAAGTCTACAAAAAGGCATAATAGTTCACAAAGAGGCACAACACACTCAAAGGACGTAACAATTCACAATGGTGACCTTTGGAATCCCTATAAGAGAATAAGGGCACACAACCAAGGAGATTTGAAAAACAAAGAGAGCAAGATCAACGATGCGATTTTGAGAGAAACTTGAACAAAGAGAGGCAAGCCACTCAAAGAGCCAAGTCACTCCACATGGGAGGACTTGTGTTGCCTTAAAGTGATTTTGTGGACACAATTAGGGTAACCTTTTTGGCTAAGTTTGAAAAAAATAGTCACAAGTTTGGAAAGACATGTTAAGAGACAAAACCACAAGTTTGTGCGATGAGACAATGAATCTATGGTGAATGCAAGTTTGGGATGCTCCATAAAAGTTGAGAAAGGTGTTACAACGATTCTTTCCACTCATTTATTGGATCTATTTTATAGTCAACATCCCTTGCACAACTATTTTCTGAAAATCAATAAACATTTCAAACATTCTTAAAGTATAAAAACTTCTCATGAACACAAACACCACAAGCAAAAGAGGCTCAAGATGAAAAGAACCCCATGTAATGTTATGGGCAACAACTCATCTTCCACCTTCATTGCAACATCAACAAGATGATATCAAAGATCAATGATATTCATTAAATCACTTGTCACCATGTTTACATCACTCATGAATCAAAGTACTACACGTGTCCTTTAATGGTGTCTTCTCCAAAACATGAATATCAAATAACTTTCACAAAATCAAAAATGACTCAATTTGCTATCACAAAATCAAAAATGATTCAATTTACTTTGATAACCTAACTACATTCTACCACAATCATTGGAAAATCAAATAAACTTTCACAAAATCAAAAATGATTCAACTTGATCTTGATTTGATAACACTTTATCACATTCAACCACACAAAATCAGCACAAATCAACCTCTTCCAATAGACAAAATAAAAGATTGAAAACACCCTATAGATAATCATAATAACTAATAAACACACATAAACCAAACATACCAACTATAAAACTAATCAAACCAACAACCATCACAAGTGCATATTAACTCAAAAATAAAACATTCCAATAATGGTTAACACATTTAACCAAACATACCAACTACAAAACTAATCAAACCAACAGCTATCATAAGATTAACTCAAAAATAAACAACATTCCAATAATTTTCCAACAAATGCTTCACAAACAATAAACATATATCCATCCACAAAATCCATTCAAACAATAAATAACGCCGCCGGCTCAATAAACAAATTACTCTAAAAACCCAAAAATTCCGACAAATAATGCTTTTTACAACATTCGAGCAAAAAAACCTAAACTCCAATTTTCACGTCTCATTAATGCACACTCAACTTTCTTTATAGAACAAGTGATCCAAGGGATACAAGATCGTCAACCAACCTTATGATGTGTCCAATATTTGAAAAGAGCCCAATTCTTGGGATAATCCATACATGGAGCACTTTATGACGTGTCCAATAGAGCCCAACTCTTGTGCTAATCCATACGTGTAGAACCACTAAGAAAGCTCACCCCACATTCAAGCATACAACTCTTACCTAAGACGATGAACCCTCTCTAAATCTTCTAAATCTGCAGACTATCTAAACCCATACACCCAAGTTTAAATTAACCACGACTTTTATTTGAGAAAGATGCACTCTTTCTAAATCTGCAGACTTTACACCCACTTTTAAATTGACCACAATTTTTATTTGAGAAAAGGCATGGACCACATAAAACTAATAAAAGCCATGCAAAACATAAAACTAATAATAGTAATATCAGCCCTACTAAAGATAGCAAAGTCTAAAGCTAACAGAAACATGCAACTTGCATGCATACCCCACTTTTTATATAAGGTTCCCCATAAACAGTAACCACAATTTTAACACAATTCTATTTTTTATAAAAGTTTCTTACAAATAAAAACACTATTAAAAATGGTGAATTTAAAGATAACACAAACATGTCATTTACATTTACATAAGACACACTCACGATTTGAATTTCTAAAATGAATAAGCAAAGGTAAAGACAAGAATTCTCATAAATGGTAACCACTATTTTATTTTTTATACAAATTTCCAACAGTAAACACAACATAAAAACACTATTAAAATGGTGAATTTAAAAAAAACACAAACATGTCACTTACATCAATACAAAAGACCTCTTAATTTTATTTTGTATTTATTACTATAAAAAAATTAAAAAATTAAAAAAAAAAACCCATACTCTTAATTTGGCACATAAAATAAACAATTTTTTTATAAAAGATCCCAATGTCCTCGCACTTATCACACCCTAATACCAAACAAAACACTATCCTCTAATAGCGATCTAAACATCATACCCAATTACCTTCCCTTAACAACATGCTACAAAACCAACCTATTAACCTAAATGATAGCTTTTCAACCAAACCAATCTACCTCTAACTATTGTATTAATAAAAATTAAAGTATTCCAAGTTATATTCGGAAAAAACATATTACAAACAAGAGATAGAGCATAAAACATCTAGTTATTGTATCAATAAAAATGAAAATGCATATTACAAACCAGAGCTGAAGCTTAAAACCTCTAATTATTGTATTAATAAAAATAAAAGTATTCCGAGTGACCTTCAGAAAAAACGATACAAACGAGACTAACGAGATTAAGCATACAAGAAAGAGAAATTAAGGATGTCAATGACCAAACTACCTTTACTTACAAACAAGGCACAAAGGCAACCCATAGCAAAAGCAACTATTCACAAAAAAAAAAAAACAAATCTTTACCTAGACCTAATTTCAACCGCACAATTGCTACCATCATTAAATTCAAGACATTGTCACGTGACTAACATTCACATCCAATAATGTAGTATCAGTATCTTTGATTCGTATCAATTACAAAAAGACTCCAAGTATAGGTCATCCTTGGGCCAACAAGTGTTGTCACACCAACGATACGACTCCAGAACTTTCATGAATAAAGAACTAATTCAAGGATGTGTTTCCAAATCAAGTATGCAGCACCTTCCTCTACAGCCTGAATTTCAAAAGAGTTGGTACTAGAGACTTAAGCAAGCATCCAATGCGTATTAGATGAGCAGAACATAACAAAAAAGCATAGAATGCAAGAATTCTTTAACAAAACCCACGCTATCTCATGTCAGGCCAGGTGTCTCTCATATGCACAGTTCGTAATTCGGTCCAGATTTTGTGAATTGGTGGCAATTTCTTCTACATATCAATTTTAAGATGTGAAACTGAAACATACATATAATATCGTGAAGAAGACTACCAAGTTTTTCCATCGTTTTTGGTTAGATCCACAAGATAGGTATTTTATCACAAAAAATCGTTTTTGGTTAGTTAGATCCACAAGAAGTCCAATCACAATTCCACTCATCCACATAAATTCACCATCATAATAGTCAGATCATCATATTCCAATATCATACAACCAAAAGAGATATTGGCTCTTTCAATAACCAGCTCTCATTCTTCAATATTTCAAAGAAGAGCACACATTATAGGAGAAGGAATAATTTTTCAAACAGATATTCTCATCGCACCACGAAGCAAGACGCAAGACATATCGTTATCAAATGATAAAATTAATAGCAGTGCACTTCTCAAATATTATATTCAATCGTTATAGAAGACTTTCAGATTAGTTGCTTAGGTATCTAGCAAATCCAGCAGCTTAAATCCACCATATCAAGCTTCATCATAATGAGGAAAATTCCAGTACAGTGGTCCATTTAAAATGTTGTGACCAGAAATCAGAATTGCACAACTGACGTGTCTGATTAGTACATCCTCAAAGTAGAAGTCTAACAAATACACGAGGAAATTATATATCAAAAAATGTTAATCTTCAATAGTTCTTATATTTCAGAGAACATGAGCTTAGGCCCTTTCACCACGAATCCTTCTGGCCAGCTGAATATCCTTGGGCATAATAGTAACCCTCTTAGCATGAATTGCGCACAAGTTCGTATCCTCGAACAGACCTACGAGGTAAGCCTCAGCAGCCTCCTGCAAAGCTAAGACGGCATGGCTCTGGAAACGCAAATCCGTCTGAAACAGCCATGTATAACAAACCTTTAGATAACAATTTAAAAACACACCAAATAAAAATAAATAAATAAAAGTCAATAATATAAAGGCAGTCATTTCTCATATGGCACAAAGACACCTGAATAAGTTAGGTCTCAAACATTTTCATCCCTTGTTTTAAAAAAATAGAGCGACGAGAAACCAAACCAATGAATTGAACCCAGCCAATAGCTAAACTAAGATTAAGTTTCGTGTTGTTTCAAAACATGGGAATTATACGTTCAATATTAAAGCGAAAAATTCAAAGGGGTACTGGAAGCACTAATTCGCACCAGATAACGAACAACATAAAGAATAAGTTACATATATAAGAAAAGGCTTCGCATCCAAGAAAATGGAACACTTTGCAGAGGGACATATGATGGGTTAAAACCCTTGGCAATCTAAAATCTAACATATTTAATCTGCCAAATTGCAAATAAAATTAACCTAAACCATTTTAACCTCTGAAATCAAAAAGGAAGAGTACACGAATCATCCCGCGCTACAATCATATCATTCCTAAATGATTTCCACGTTCCCATAAACATACCTTGAAATCCTGCGCAATTTCTCGAACCAATCTCTGAAAAGGCAGCTTTCGGATAAGAAGTTCGGTACTTTTCTGGTATTTTCGAATTTCACTACAACCCAACCAAAAAGATCATATCAGTTCAGAAATAAACTTTAAAAGAAACTACTTTTAATAATTACAAAATAATATAAAACCCATCTTGAAGCTTTCAGAGGATAATTACAACTTTGTAGAAAATCAAACTCGAAACCAAATAATTATTCGCGCCGTTTCAGAACTCCCAAAAGAATCAGTGCTTAAAATAATTTCAAAAAATTTAAAACACTAATATATCATACCCTAACATAAACTTAGAAGGCAAAACCACCTACCGAAGAGCAACAGTTCCGGGACGATATCTGTGCGGCTTCTTCACACCACCGGTAGTGGGAGCAGACTTACGAGCAGCCTGAAACATCAAATACCCTAATATCAAAACCCTAACATATAGTAATACAAACCCTTAAGGTCGAGAATGAAAACCCTATCAGCCATTCAGAGAATAAGTGAAACTGAACCCAATTGGAAGCACCAACTGACCTTGGTGGCAAGCTGCTTTCTGGGAGCCTTTCCTCCAGTGGACTTACGCGCTGTCTGCTTGGTACGAGCCATGGAGCCGAACTACACCTTCGAATAATGTTTCCAACTAACAGATTCTGCCGTAAAAAAAAATTACAGAGAACTCAGTCCCCGAACCATAAACACTCAAACCAGAAAAGATCCACCGCGAACATATATTGCCCGCCATAGATCTGAGAAGAGCGGAACAGAAAATTTACCTTGGGGTTTCTGGTAAAGCCGCGCCTCCGCACCACGCTCGAGAGAAATCGCCAACGACTAAGATTAATAAGAAAGGCGTGCGCAAATACTTATATACCCATAAATCTCATTTAATTGGTATTTTAATTAAGTTGGCCGCTTTGTCTCAATAGCAATGTAAACCGCCGGGCCTCTCGCTCAAGTCTTGTGTTTCTTTTGGCTATGATCTGACGGTCTGCTTTTCTTATCGTTTGAAATCTAAGGTGGATATTTTTTGTTTGTGATCCTTGGCCTTTTATCTCATTGGTCGGTTGAGTGAAGCCATGGATCGAGTCGGACCTTTTCGAAATTTTCGATGTCGTGTAATACCTTTTTGGGCGTGACTAAGATTTTTGTGTTTTCGAATGTGAAGAATTTTGTCAACCCATAGGATCAAGGTTTGATATCGATGATTTGTCATAGACACGAACCAAAATAGATGTGTAATGTTTTCATGATGACCACGTGGGAGGCATTTATGTTGAGGGTTGCCAACATGGACTAGAGGATGGGACCTAAGCCCATGAGAATCCCTAATCATCGTCTACTTGTAGATTTGGGTCATTGGAGGGCACATCTACAAAGTCTAAGAGTTGAATTCATGGTTGGACTTCCAATGACCCCAATCTACAATCAAGTTAAGGATAGTCCATGAGAATAAGGGATGAAGTGAAAAAAAAAGGTCTTTTTAAGTTGATGAAGGATTTCTAGACATTATTGGTTTGAGTCTTTGGATTTTATTTAACTAAACATTTAAGACATGTTTATGTTTCTTTTTGGTTGTTAATTAGCTTGTACTTTTTTAAATCATTAGTTTTGTTCAAATTCCAATCATTTCAATATGTTGTAAGAGATTACAAACTTGATTTCTTAAAGAGGGGATTAGGGATGATCTTTTTGATACATTTAAGTAATGAGTCTATCAAGATTGAGTAGCGAGTGGAATCTACATTTTAACTTGAGGCAAAATTTGATCTTGAGTCACTCTTGAGTTAGAGTGTCCAATATGTCTTTGATTGTGTCGATGTCTTTTCTAAAATATCAAAGGTTCCAAAACTTTATTGCTTCAACGAATGCTTTGCATGTATGGCACAAGGCAAAGCGACCATCGAAGAGGATGGTCATTAAACAATAAACCAACTCTTATGCCTTGAATAACAACCCCCTGATCTTTATGAATGTTCTTAGTGACAAAGGTCCCTTTCACTTAAACAATAAACTAGGTAATGATGAGAGTTTGCAAAGTCTAGCTCGAACGTGATTTATTGTCCATATGGAACCCCTTGGTGAATACAATTTTGTAGAAATGCCTTCCATCCCTTGTTACCTTCCAATTAAAACCTTGAAGGCCATTTAGCACACAAAGCATGAGCATAGGTGTGGATTCTAATGATTCCCATTCCGCCCCCAAAGTCTAGGGGTGCAACAAATATTCCAATTAACACTATGGAAACATTTGCCTCCTTTTGTATTCTCCCAAAGAAGGTTGTGGGGGGATTTCTCAAAGTATTGGTAGGCACTAGCTAATGGAACCCAATATGAGGAATATAATACATGGGTAGCAGCAACCGAGATCTTAGTTCATACTTGGAATCTACCGACTCAAGGCATTATCTTAGTCGATCATTTCTCAAATTTATTTTCCACTCTTTAGGTAACCACGTCCTAAATTAAGTCCCGGTGTGAAGCTTGAAAGGCAAAGAGGATAGCAAGAAAATTAAAAATCTAACATGGTTGAATCTAAGACCCCCTGCTAACAAACCAACTAAGAAGGTCCTGGGGACTATGTCCTAAACATTGAATTTCAAGCCACTAAATCATGTATCCTAAAGCTAAACCAAAAAAATGAAGATAAACCATCATGTTTCCATTATTTACTGCACATGATCCAAGACATCGAGGAATGAGTCATTTATCAAATGCCAACGTATGGTTTTTACTAAAGCTTGGCCTATTGTCTGATAAATCCAATAGCCCAAGGCCTCTACTTTGTAACATGGAATCTTAGGGAAAATGAGACTCCTTGTTAGATGAATAAAAAAAACTCCACCCATTTTGATTGCATTTGTTGAAAGACAAACAAGTTGAAGCCCTTGAGAAAAGGGTTTTCACAAAGAGAGAATGGATTGAAACTCATGGTCATGAGAATGAGCAAATTGAAAAGCCACTAAAGCATATCATAATCCTTCTCAAAGTCAATTTCAATGAAGAGGGCATAGAGGCCTAAGCATTGGCTCACCCCATGCCTTCTCAATATACAATAATAACATTATCCATAGTGAAATGCCCCCCAAGTGAAGTGTGTTTGTTATGGGTGTATTGTATTAGGTAGAATATGCTTAATCAACATGGTAAGGGTATTGGCCATGATCTTGTGATAAATATTCAAGAGAATGATCAATGTTCCATTGGTAATAAGCTCGATGTCCTTGGGTTTGGGGATGAACCAAATAATTCATTTGTTTATGCTAATCCCCAATTATTGTTCCCGAACAACTTCTTTACAAATTTGCAGTAGGTTTGGGTCGATGATCCTTTTTGCCAATGGGCGAGTTGGAATCCATTAGTGGCACTCACGAAATGAATCTTACATTTGCCTACGCAAACCATAGTAATATGTAGAATGCAAAAGCAAACACATAATGGACAAATGTCTTAACTAGAGAAAACCCTTGCGAGGAAAAAAACTTCAAATTGTATTCCGATTCACAATTGAGTATTACATTTTGGTATGTGTTTCATAAAAAGTGGTTGTCAGCCTTCTTACCTAAAACAATGGTTTTAATAGTAGCCAAGCAAGTACCAAGGTATGTCTAATGCTTGTGCATAACTTAACTCTCTTTAACAATCATTTTCAAGCTCAATGGTATTTCAAGTTTGTCTTGCTACAACATGTCATTGAAACAACACCTATCAAACTCTTCTCAACTTCAAAACTGTGAGAAAAATGTAGAATAAGTGTTCTTACTAGATTTTATGTTCAAATGAACAAACTCCTCTCTTCGTAAATTATCCATTTATGTTGACCAAGAATTTGTTGCACTATTGACTCCATTACACTAACCACTTTCTTAACAGTTACCAAACTTACAAATTGACACATGTCCCTCATTGTCGAAATGGTCCTTTGTCTCTGATGCTTACATTCATTGTTGGTCTTTCTGAATATGGCACTATAATCATTTGCCACCTAGAGTCTTGCATCGACTATTCTCAAGGGACAACTTAGAGTTCATTTATAATCAACAAATGTGTGTTGTTGTTGATGCATGTCCCACCGATGTCAACCAAAGTTGAAGGTTATTCCATAGATAGTTAACGACATTGATTTGAGTAGTGATTGCACTACTATACAACAAGGCTCTTCTATCCCAATTTGCATCCCCTAGCATTTTATTTTTCAAAGCTCGAGGTTGGCAACAATGACACATTTAGTAACATCTCATTTTGTGTCTTGTTTGCTTCCCCTTGTGTTGATTTTTGTGACCTTGGTCTTTATCGTGTGCCAAATTTGCATTGTCTTTTGCAGCATTTTATGTTCCATATGCTTGCTTTGTGTTAAATTTTACGTCATGTTAACCCCTTGATTTTCACCCTTGAAAATCTTGAGGATTAAGAGCCAGCTTGTCCTATTTGGATGGCATTCAAAGATTTTCTCAGAGATAGTTGTGTTTTGAGCCAAAGTTGGTTCCCACCAGGTACAGGTACAGAATTGGTTAGGTAGTGTTCTTTGTTTTGGAGGCAAAAGTTTCTAAAGGATATTATGGATAAAGAGAGATGTCTTATTTTTGGTATATTCCCTATTTTTTAGGAGACAGGGATCGAGGGTCCGCATGGCAGTGTTGATCACATCTTCAAAGTCCTTGTGAGCTCATGAGTCCATTGAGCCTTTTCCGAATGACATGCAAGCAATTAACTATTTTTAGCAGGTGGAGTTACAGGCTTCAGATGATGTTTCTGATCACATATTTGGATTCCTCATTGAAAATTGAATCTGATGAGTATGTTTTCATTGACATTGGAGGAGATTCTATTTTTAGACATACTATATTTGGCAGTGGTTTCCTAATGGTCCCAGATATATTTGGGGTTTTCTTATTCTTTAGGGCGACTGATGTTTTTGGCATGTCTATTTTTAGTAGGGATATATTTAGCAGGTATGGTCGCCATGTAGGATGACAAGTGGCAAGTTCAAATTCTAACACGTGGGAGTTTCAGAGGGTGACAAATGGCCAACTTGGATGCTTTACTTGAGAACATGTGGCACATGTGTTAAAGACGAGTTGGTACACGAAATAAATTTACGTGTTTGAGTTGACTAAAGATAAACTTTCCCTTTCTTAATTCATTTTTCTCATGCACTATCCCTATTTTTCGTCATGCTCCATGTTTCTCAAACATATCTTCTTTTCCATGCATCTTATTCCCTAAGTCTTAGTGCATTGTCTCATTTAATGCACCTCCCTTCTCCCTACCTTTTAGCCTCCACCCTTTTCTCTCCCTCTTTTCTCGGGCATTTGTCTCAATGAGCTACCATTTTACCTATTTTTTAGCATTATTGTGCCTCCTTTTTTTCCTATTTTTTAGCATTAATGTGCTTCCCTTTTCCCTATTTTTTAGCATTAATGTGCTTCCCTTTTCCCTATTTTATAACACATTAATTATTTTTTCTTACATAACTCTTACTTCCTATCCCATATCCCTTAAATCTCTCCATATTCCCCATCTCTCAACGCTAGTTCTTATTACTCCCACTTCCCTTTCACATGTGCACATCCAGTATCCTTTCACGCACCTCGTCCCTGTTTTTGGGTGTATCATTCCTCTCATACGCATTTACTTTATCTACCATATCTACTCGCCTTAATTCTCCCTTTTCTACCCATGTGTATCCTTCGTACTCACACATGTGCATGTTTCCCTCTGTTATCTCCTAAAATGACATTGAAAAATTTGAGGCATTTTTGTTCATTCATGCTTAAAATTGTCATTTTTCTTGGTCATTCGCCATTGTTCATATCTTCAAATTCCTCATTAGGTCTTCACTGATCATGATTGCTCGATACTCTTCTGACTCTGTTTATGACCTGCATTCCAAAACACACATTGTTAGTATTGACTAAGCTTTAGTTTTTGCTTCCTTAGATTTGTTATTTTTATTATCATAAGAAATAGTGTGTGTGTTAAAGTGCCTAAGTCTAAAGATTCCAAGAGGTCACAACCTAAGTCATCACACTAAAGTTGAAGTCACGAGCCATTAGTTATGCCAAATCACAATTTCAAAGCCACGAGTCTAGCCTTAAACCAACACATGTTTAAACCACAGACCCAAACCATAAGCCAAACCACTTGTCAAATTACAGTCACATATGCCACAAATTGACCTAAGACCATATGCTTGATTCATAAGCTATGAGTCGACAACACCAAGTCATAGCCCAATCCACGAGTTATGCCAAATCGACACCCGAATTGATTTTACATGTTAAAGCCCAACGCAATTGCCGAAACCGAGACCATTCCAATGAACAGGTGTCGAATATGATGCAACATGTTAGAGAAAGTGCTTTCCAACACCGATTACACCCATTTAACATAGCTGTCATTTATGCTCAAATTACAGACAGAGAATGCGTGGGCAGGCGTTTTGTAAGTATAGTTGTGTTCTGGAAGTAATCGACAGGTCAAGACACGTGTTGATACATTAAAGCTATGCAAGCGCTGATCAGAGATAAATGGTATCCAGGTTTCAGAATTTGTTATCTGGTATAAAGGCGACTAGAACTACTAGGTTCTTGGAGCCTCGTAGGGAGGTCTCCATCCCAGTTGGAGCCAGATGTTATCTCCTAAAATGACAATGAAAAATTTGAGGCATTTTTGTTCATTCATGCTTAAAATTGTCATTTTTCTTGGTCATTCGCCATTGTTCATATCTTCAAATTCCTCATTAGGTCTTCACTGATCATGATTGCTCCATACTCTTCTAACTTTGTTTATGACCTGCATTCTAAAACACACATTGTTAGTATTGCCTAAGCTTTAGTTTTTGCTTCCTTAGATTTGCTATTTTTATTATCATAAGAAATAGTGTGTGTGTTAAAGTGCCTAAGTCTAAAGATTCCAAGAGGTCACAACCTAAGTCATCACACTAAAGCTGAAGTCACGAGCCATTAGTTATGCCAAATCACAATTTCAAAGCCACGAGTCTAGCCTTAAACCAACACATGTTTAAACCACAGACCCAAACCATAAGCCAAACCACTTGTCAAATTACAGTCACATATGCCACAAATCGACCTAAGACCGTATGCTTGATTCACAAGCTATGAGTCGACAACACCAAGTCATAGCCCAATCCACGAGTTATGCCAAATCGACACCCGAATCGATTTTACATGTTAAAGCCTAGCGCAATTGCCGAAACTGAGACCATTCCAATGAACAGGTGTCGAATATGATGCAACACGTCAGAGAAAGTGCTTTCCAACACCAATTACACCCATTTAACATAGCTGTCATTTATGCTCAAATTACAGACAGAGAATGCGTGGGTAGGTGTTTTGTAAGTATAGCTGCGTTCTGGAAGTAATCGACAGGTCAAGACACGTGTTGATACATTAAAGCTATGCAAGTGCTGATCAGAGATAAATGGTATCCAAGTTTCAGAATTTTTTATCTTCTGGTATGAAAAGAAAAACGCAGACACAGAGTAAATGCCAAATGCCACATGAATGCACAGTTGTTATTGCTAATTGCAGATGTCAAACAGGTGTGCGGAGGTGTCCTATGGTCGCAGTATACAAACTGGGAGTGGTTAAGGTTTATTCGTATCCCACTTTCAAATATATCCTGCAGAGGAAGATTCAATGGCATCTTTGTGTTAAAAGATTGTAATATTCAATCAACCTTCTACTGCAAGAGAATAATCCATATGACTATATTAAAAATGGTAATCCAACTCACGATTCATTGGGAGATTTGTTAGAAGGTGCAGATCAAGTATTTTATTTCACAATTGGCGGATGGCTACTTGGCAGCAGTGTTCCAATCCTTACAAGCGGCAGAGATGAAGATTTTCAGGCATGAAATCAGTAGACAATTTATGGCATTGAGATGCAGATATTAGGGTGACAACAACCACTCAAGTCACCAAATTTCCAGTACATACTTCAAGGCAACAAAAACAACATTAGATACAAGTGGCAAAAGATACAGGTGCTAGGGAATCAGACACCTACAGAACTTTCGAAGATTATACAAGATTCAGTGTGCTAAATTTGGCCTATCCTACATTAGTTGATTTTTGCAACAGTCCAGAGGACATCTACAGATAGCAGTAAAGACAGGAATACAACGTCATGCAACATTATTCGAGTGTTAAATGAAAGAATTTCTCTTTCTAGATATACACATGTATTTATATGTATCTTTGACTGTGAATGACTTTTATTTTACTGTAGATATCTTTATTTCCTGAACCCTACAGGATTACAAACAAAAGATTTGAATAGAATTCCAGATCTGGGAGAAAGTTTTAAAAAGATTTCACAAGCCTGTAGTTTCGGTGTCTTACACAAGTTTCAATAGTCATTCTTAGCCACCGAAAGCTTCGCTTTCGGTAGCTAACATTACTCCATTTCAGGCTTCTAAACCACCGAAAGCACATGCACTGGCAGAATGTCTTCCTTTTGCCCAAATCGAAGTTTTTTGTTCCCAGGATGCATGGAGATGATCTTTTATGAAGGGAAATAATTTAAAGGATTGAAATCATAATCCTTTATCAACATTAGGGACATAATTTAATACAAGAAGATTGAAAGCCCTTTGATATTTTTGGTCAAAGATATCAAAGCTGTCAAAAGGAGATTTCCAGGATAAGAAGATTAACTTCCAGATGTCAATTGAAGATTCTATAAGGCATAGTGATCATCTAGCATACGGGAGCAGTTGTTAAAGACTTGGTATTAGGATATAGTTTGACTTCCCTTTATAAAGGATTTGTTCCTATTAGTTTGCAATTAGTTTTATGTTATGTTATTTTTAGTATTCTCGATCCCTCTTCATAGGATCTCATCTGTATATTGTAAAGGCTATAAAGTCAATTAAAATGGAGGACTAAGGGTTCGATTTTGGGTTCTATATGTTGCCACTGTAAATAAGACTTATTCTTAATATATGAAAGATTGCAAGCTTCCTTCATCTATGTTTTTAGACCTTTCTTCTTTGTTCTATGATATCTTATGAGTGAATGAACTTATTTATTGATGCTTATTTGATCCACATGCGACTGTCATCTCACTACTTGATTGATTAAGTTAAGAATCATAAGTTATTACCTTAGTTTCTAAACCCATTTTGCTTATTGTTTTATATGAGTATAATCTAGTTCAAGCAACTATCTTCTGTCCTATTTGATTAATCCTTGTCTGATTACATTCTTAGAAGGCCTCGTAATATTTGATATTACTATATAGTCTTAAAGACACAGTCCAGCCCTTAGATATTCATCTTGATCCAATCCCTATTTCACTTCTAAAGTGAACCATTATATGAAGAGTTAAGTTACCAGACATCTCTAAGATACAACCTAGGAGAGTTTCTTGGAGTGATAACAAATTGGCATCGTTGTCGGGGAGAGGAGATTGAAGCTCAACTTCCCTGGGAGACGACATTAGATCCATCTTTGAGGATAGATAAAGCCTGGACATCAATTGGTTGTAATTATCTATCTGGCGACTCCATGAAGGACGGATATGTTGGCGACTCCACTGGTATGACATGAACATAATCGTAGCAAAGAGGTATGCCTTCAGTGATTTTTCAAAGATTGTTGGCTTCCCTAATCCAGTACCTACTAGAGATGAATGGGAAAGAAGTATTCCCAGATTTCGAGCAGAAGAGTGGGAAGTGCCAGCTGAATACTTGTTGGATTTTCATGACTTTATTCACCGGATTGAAATTTTGCATGAGGATGTTCAGATCAAGCTCTTCGAGTTTTCTTTAGAGGGAATTGCTCGTGATTGGTGCCGTTCACTTCCGGTTGCCAGTATCAGTTCTTTGGCAGATTTTCATGCTGCCTTTCATTTGTTTTGCAAATAAATATTTTTAGTTGATCTTTTATATCCCGAATGTTGTCATGAATTTCATTTATTGACTAAAGATTAAGATAGTCATGAAGAGTATATTGTTATAGGAGATACCTCTCATTGTGATCGAGACATTGATGATCTTCACGATGGTATCCATAGTATAGATGTTTTTGACACTGTACCAAATGAATTTACTATCTTAAATTATCACGAAGATCAGATTGTCCCATTTGAAAACTTGAAAAATGATAAACAGATTTTTATTTTAGCATGTGACAGAGTTGAATCTGTAGCAAATACTGAGGACAGTCTTCAGCTTTTAGATTTACAGACAAAGGGAAATTGCAGCATACATGAAAAGGAAGATGATAAGTAGAAAGGTTTAGACCAGCAATACATCATGCATGTTTCTTTGATTGAGGTTGAGCAATTTACAGTTAACATGGAGATCGGTGAAAGCCATCGGCAGCAGCATGTCAGTCTTCAATTGGAACAACTGCTTAAAGAGGTATTCCTTGATGTTTTTGATGACTCTATTGCCAATTTTTTGGAATCTATGAGCAGCATAAATGTCAAAATATTTCTTTTAGAAGAAGGATGGTTCTGTCATCCTTTTAAAATGCATTTTTGCATTCTAGGCATTCCTTTACTTTTCGGGTCCAAATCAAGGATGTTCTCAGTAAATCAGTTTCTCACATGGCTTCATTGGAAGCATGACTTCACTTGATAGGAGGCAGTACAGTTGGTTAGCGTAGGAGTTAGCATAAGAATAAGCTTTTCATACGAGCAAGTAGATTGTTTTCAATTTCTTGAATAAACAGGCAGGCTACTGGTTTGCAGGCTACATACAGTCTACATGTTTGCAAGGGATTAGTTAAAAAAGGCTAAATGACTCCATAGCTCAATGGTAAAGGTGACTAGAACTACTAGGTTCTTGGAGCCTCGCAGGGAGGTCTCCATCCCAGTTGGAGCCATATGTTGTCTCCTAAAATGACATTGAAAAATTTGAGGCATTTTTGTTCATTCATGCTTAAAATTGTCATTTTTCTTGGTCATTCGCCATTGTTCATATCTTCAAATTCCTCATTAGGTCTTCACTGATCATGATTGCTCCATACTCTTCTGACTTTGTTTATGACCTACATTCCAAAACACACATTGTTAGTATTGCCTAAGCTTTAGTTTTTGCTTTTTTAGATTTGCTATTTTTATTATCATAAGAAATAGTGTGTGTGTTAAAGTGCCTAAGTCTAAAGATTCCAAGAGGTCACAACCTAAGTCATCACACTAAAGCTGAAGTCACGAGCCATTAGCTATGCCAAATCACAATTTCAAATCCACGAGTCTAGCCTTAAACCAACACATGTTTAAACCACAGATCCAAACCATAAGCCAAACCACTTGTCAAATTACAGTCACATATGCCACAAATCGACCTAAGACCATATGCTTGATTCCCAAGCTATGAGTCGACAACACCAAGTCATAGCCCAATCCACGAGTTATGCCAAATCAACACCCGAATCGATTTTACATGTTAAAGCCTAGCGCAATTGCTGAAATCGAGACCATTCCAATGAACAGGTGTCGAATATGATGCAACATGTCAGAGAAAGTGCTTTCCAACACCGATTACACCCATTTAACATAGTTGTCATTTATGCTCAAATTACAGATAGAAAATGCGTGGACAAGTGTTTTGTAAGTATAGCTGCGTTCTGGAAGTAATCGACAGGTCAAGACACGTGCTGATACATTAAAGCTATGCAAGCGCTGATCAGAGATAAATGGTATCCAGGTTTCATAATTTGTTATCTTCTGGTATGAAAAGAAAAACGCAAACACAGAGTAAATGCCAAATGCCACATGAATGCACAGTTGTTATTGCTAATTGCAGATGTCAAACAGGTGTGCGCAGGTGTCCTGTGGTCGCAGTATACAAACTGGGAGTGGTTAGGGTTTATTCGTATCCCACTTTCAAATATATCCTGCAGAGGAAGATCCGATCGCATCTTCGTGTTAAAAGATTGTAATCTTCAATCAGCCTTCTACTGCAAGAGAACAATCCATATGACTATATTAAAAATGGTAATCCAACTCACGATTCATTGGGAGATCTGTTAGAAGGTGCAGATCAAGTATTTTATTTCACAATTGGTGGATGGCTACTTGGCAGCAGTGTTCCAATCCTTACAGGTGGCAGAGATGAAGATTTTCAGGCATGAAATCAGTAGACAATTTCTGGCATTGAGATGCAGATATTAAGGTGACAACAACCACTCAAGTCACCAAATTTCTAGTATAGACTTCAAGGCAACATAAACAACATTAGATACAAGTGGCAAAAGATACAGGTGCTAGGGAATCAGACAGCTACAAAACTTTCGAAGATTATACAAGATCCGATGTGCTAAATTTGGCCTATCCTACATTAGTTGATTTTTGCAATAGTCTAGAGGACATCTACATATAGCAGTAAATACAGGAATACAATGTCATGCAGCATCATTCGAGTGTTAAATGAAAGAATTTCTCTTTCTAGATATACACATGTATTTATATGTATCTTTGACTGTGAATGACTTTTATTTTACTGCAAATATCTTTATTTCCCGAACCCTACAAGATTACAAACAAATGATTTGAATAGAATTCCAGATCTGGGAGAAAGTTTTAAAAAGATTTCACAAGCCTGCAGTTTTGGTGGCTTACACAAGTTTCAATAGTCATTCTTAGCCACCGAAAGCTTCACTTTCGGTAGCTAACCTTACTCCATTTCAGGCTTTTAAACCACCGAAAGCACATGCACTGGCAGAATGTCTTCCTTTTGCCCAGATCGAAGTTTTTTGTCCCCAGGATGCATGGAGATGGTCTTTTATGAAGGGAAATAATTTAAAGGATTGAAATCATAATCCTTTATCAACATTAGGGGCAGAATTTAATACAAGAAGATCGAAAGCCCTTTGATATTTTTGGTCAAAGATATCAAAGCTGTCAAAAGGAGATTTCAAGGATAAGAAGATTAACTCCAGATGTCAATTGAAGATTCTAGAGGGCATAGTGATCATATAGCATACGGGAGCAGTTGTCAAAGACTTGGTATTAGGATATAGTTTGACTTCCCTTTATAAAGGATTTGTTCCTATTAGTTTGCAATTAGTTTTATGTTATGCTATTTTTAGTATTCTCGATCCCTCTTCATAGGATCTCATCTGTATATTGTAAAGGCTATAAAGTCAATTAAAATGGAGGACCAAGGGTTCGATTTTGGGTTCTATATGCTGCCACTGTAAATAAGACTTATTCTTAATATATGAAAGATTGCAAGCTTCCTTCATCTATGTTTTCAGACCTTTCTTCTTTGTTCTATGATATCTTATGAGTGAATGAACTTCTTTATTGATGCTTATTTGATCCACATGTGACTGTCATCTCACTACTTGATTGATTAAGTTAAGAATCATAAGTTATTACCTTAGTTTCTAAACCCATTTTGCTTATTTTTTTATATGAGTATAATCTGGTTCAAGCAACTATCTTTTGTCCTATTTGATTAATCCTTGTCTGATTACATTTTTAGAAGGCCTCATAATATTTGATATTACTAGACAGTCTTAAAGACACGGTCCAGCCCTTAGATATTCATCTTGATCCAATCCCTATTTCACTTCTAAAGTGAACCATTATATGAAGAGTTAAGTTACCAGGCATCTCTAAGAGTTTCCTGGAGTGATAACACCCTCCATGCACACTCTCATTATCTCCCATGACACACATTTAACCTCTCTCATGCATCCATACACGAGGTTGAACTCCCCTTCACTCTCTATTTCCACTTTTTTATCTCTCCCATGCGCTTTCCCTTCTCTATATCCGACACTTAGACTTTTATCTCATGCGCCTCTTATTATTACACACATGTGCACCTCACTCTCTAATTTAACAAGGCTCATCCTTATTTTGATGGGTGGACTTCTCTTAGCAACAACAATACTGTCTCTCTCTCTCTCTCTCATCATTCTTCCTTATTTTAGTTTCTAGTCTGTGACTAAAGAACAATACTTTGTCGTTTATGTACTCATGTTTAGTGGTGCAAACAACCCTTTGGCAAGAGCAATAATAAAGTTTTAGTGTGCTAGTATTAAGCTGTCAATTCTTGTCGGTATCGTATTAGTTTTTATGCATTGATTAGTTGCTTTAGTATATTGTTTTGGTGCTTTCAACCTGATAATATTGCATCTTCCCTTCTCTATTTTCCATTAAAATCACTTATGCTGCCAGGTTTCTCATCCATTAAAATTTTAAACATTGTTACTTACCGTTTGGTGGCTTAAATGTTGTCTGAAGATGAATTTTCTTGCTACTGTTTTGAGGTATTTAATTTCATATTTTGTAGGTTTACGACAATAAGAAAACACTTAGGTAATCCCCCTGAGGTTGGCATGCAGCAACCCAGATGGAGAGGAGGTTTGTTGGTGACACTTAGGGCATTTTCTCCTAGAATTAGCCTCTTTTACCCATTGATTTTCACTTGATTTCAGATCCGATTTGGGGGTAAAAAGTGTGCTAACAAATAGGCGTCATTGTCAGAGACACATCAATCCTCATATTTCAACGACATTGGTGAGTTGTTCTTCATTTAATTTATTATTTGAGCTCATCTGGAAACTCCACATGAAACAGAGTCGACTCCATCAGGGAACACAAGAAGATCATTTAGTTTTGATTCGACAAAAGGTTTAGTTTTGGGCCTGAGTGAACCCTGACATCTTTTCTATAACTAGAATGTACTTTCTCTAGGAACTCTTCCTAATTTGGTAAGTGTATTGAGTTCTCTGGTAAGTTATTTCGACAAGCACTATGGTGAGTGTAACTTCGACACTTTCATCTTTGGATCCATGCTTAATTTTATCTCAAGCTAACACTATGGCAACAACTGTGCTTATTTTCAACTCGGATTAATACTATGGTTGGAGTTGTGAATCCAGTAAGTTTTAGATTCTTTGCTTATGATACAACGAGTTTTGTTGCATTTCCTAATCACCTTCATGACTTACATGCAGGTGAGTATCGTAAACACTTACCTTTGTTTGCAGGGAAGTTTGGAGTATCGGTTGAGGATCACTTGGATGATTTTTTAAAAGAGGTGGAACATGAGTGTTAGCACTGAGAGTCACCCTCTGAATGCAAGAGGATAAGCCCAGTACCCATCAAAATAAAGGGTAAAATGGATTAAAATGGTTTGAGTAGGTGGATCAGTGAGATTGTAGAGAGAGGAAAAGATAACAGAAGAACTGCAGATCAGTCCGAGACCATTAGGCTATGGAGACATAAGTATTGTGAATAAGGAAGGCATTTAAACCGCCTATCAAACAAAAAGATTTATGTGGTGATGAGGAGAAGAAGACAGAAAATGTCTGAGTGATGAACCATGAAGAATGGACAAGATAACAACAGATCCTCTACCGCCTCAGGAATCCATAGATCAGAGAGATGCTACATCCAGACGAGAAGAACACAAAAAATATCTGGTGAACCATGAAAGATGGGCATGATAGCAACATATCCTCCATCGCTTCAGAGATCCATAAATCAGAGAGATTACATCTAGACAATAAGAAAAACATAGATAATCTGATGAACCATGAAAGATGGGCATGATAGCAACAGATCCTCCATCGCCTTAGGGATCCATAAATCAGATAGATTACATCCAGACAATAAGAAAGACAAAGAAAATTTGACAAACCATGAAACATGGGCATGATAGAGACATATCCTCCATCCCCTCAAGGATCCATAAATTAGAGAGATTACATCCATAAAGGAAGGAAAACAAAAATAGTGTGTAAACTAAGAAGACAGTTTGATAAAAACGATTAAAAGGAATCTTCAATAACATATATTTACAATCCAAGCCCACATGCATACAAACTGAAAAATTACAGAGCCCTGCTCCTAAAAACTCTCTCGGCTCTCCACCCTTTGAAAAACACCCCCTCCTTTACAAAATCTAAATTGATCTATTTATAATCCGATCAGTCCACAATTGCCAGGAGTGTGACCTGTCCATCTCATTCAAATCCTTTCGTCTGTGCCTTCTTCTGTCAGACTGTGCTTGTATCCTCTTGTCAGCTGCAAACTCAACTCAACATGGGCCTGCAAGGAAAAAACGACAATCGTGGTACCTCAGGCTGACATGTCTATCTCCACGGCTAGATCTTGCACGCCTTCTATTTATGGAGTGAGTCAAGGTTTCAACCGCCACTCCTTTTTCATTAACTGATCTCTCATCGGGATCGGGATGAGGCTTAACGCCTAAGGGGTTGCCACATGTTGCTCTCGGATTTGTCGTTATATAAGCACATGATTTCGGGGCCGTCAAAGGCGGTTTGGATTCACACCACTTTTGAGCCCACAATTCACCATCTTCTGCCACATAGCTCTTTTACTATACCATGGTTTCGATTGCGGGACCAATCAAGAATTTTAACGCTCGAGCAAGTTGTGTACCCGCAATGAAGCGTGGTCATTGATCTTATGAAAATCTGTAATCTTAGAAAACCTGCTACTTTTAGCGCCACCATTAAAGTTTATCCACCCACCAATTCTAGGATCCTTTAAAACCGCGCATGGAGATGGCGCTAATCTTGGCGCTTGAACAAGAACACCTCCCGGAGGATGATCTCCCGTAGCTGACAGGGCAGCTTGAAATGAATGTTGAAGCTTGGAAACAAACTGCGATCGCTGATCTAAGGACGACACGCAGTATAGATTTGTGGACTTCGAGAGAAATTACTTAAGAGGAAAACAGGAATGGGGAAAAAGAAAATATGGAAGTTCTGAAGTAAATCATGATCGTGCGATGGAGAAGGAGGCGTGGCGCTTGATCTCCAACTCCGGGGCTTCTGCCTAGCCACTAATCCTCGCTCAATTTTGACATGTCGAATACACGCGAACCGTTGATCTGATCGCGATCTACGATCTGGGAAAGCCTCACTCTTGTTGCCACGCGCCACTCTTGGATGGACCCTGCTTCCTGCTGCGAAGATCAATGACTCACAATTACTTCGGGAGTTCGGGCTTCGAGCCTTTTCAATGCATAGCTATTATAATCCTCTGAAGTGTCAAATTACCGAAGTATGAGATTTGGTGATGCATGGCCTCTTGATTTGGATGACCGAGATTTACTTCGGGAGTTCGGGCTTCAGGTCTTTTCAATGCATAGCTCTTACAATCCTCCGAAGTGCCGAATTTTGGAAGTGTGATATCTGGTGACGCGTGGCCTCTTGATTTGGACGGTCGAGATTTACTTTGGGAGTTCAGGGTTAGGGTATTTTTCTCCTACTTGCTCATGCAATTCTTCGAAGTGCCGAATTCCCGAAGTGTGAGATCTGGTGACGCGTGGCCTCTTGATTTGGGCCGCTAAGATTTACTTCGGGCCTTTGAGAGTCCTTTACTCACTCAACTTTTGATTTCTTTCTCCCGGAGTACGAGATCACCTGGCATGTGTCCCCTGCTGAAAGATCAATGGCCACGAGTTATTGCAGGTTCACAATTAGCAGATACTTTAATTTCCTTTCCGATCCTCGCAATGCGGAGATGCTCGTTCATAGCAGGATCGATATGCATCGTTGATTTGTTGATCTAACAAGATCAACGATTGTGAGCGATTGTGAGCTCACCACTTGTGGAAACTTTAATTCGTATCTCGATCCCCGCAATGACTCCCCACCATCGATTTCTTTCCGATGAGATTTGATGGTCGCAACTTAATCTTGCTAAGATCTTACGGCTGAAAATTGAATCCGTTCGCCCATCAGCATATCAAACCCGAAAAGGATTGCTCTGAATGCTTCATTTGGATGCTTTTGTGCAGACCGAGAACTTGGACGACCTTTTGCCCTTAAAAACTATATGTGATAACATTAGCTCCACAGGGGATGGCATGCTCCCTGCGAGCTGCCAAGAATGCACAGTTCCAGTGCCTTAGCTATTGGGTTGTGGAGTCGAACTCAAATACATCTTGTCGAGGACAACATGCTTAAATGTACGCTACTCTACTTACAAAAAGAAAACAAACACATGTGCTCCAGGAGGAGCTTATTTATGTACAATCCTAGACTAACTGACTTTTTACAATGTGATAGGTGAAAACAAACTTCCACCAGATCCATTCAAATAACTTCCTAATTGAAAACTTATGTACTCTGTCACTGGTCAACAAGGGACAATGAAACCATGACAACAAATTGATTGCCTTCTTCAGATTTCCTCCTAATGATGAAGGTAAGATAAGGCTTGGAGGCTCCAGTACATTGAGGAAATGCAACTCCATGCATTCTCCTACTGGGTCATAAAATAGGTGATAAAACCTGCTAGATTGATAATAGAAAGCCTGCTCTTCTTTAGAGATGCTCACATCTGGTTGAATGTCTATGGAAAGCACATGTGAGTGAAAGGTTGATGCAAGTTGATGATCCACTTCTCTTTGGTATGCTCTAATCACATATGTTAGTTGATGGCAATAAATCTCCTCATGTATATTAATAGATGGTTTTTTCTCCTTAACATGTTGCTCCTGGAAAAAACTTTCATTTTCATCATAAGGTTGGCTGCTAATGCTTTTTGCAAAAAACACGTCAACATATTCATCACTGTTTTCGTAATGATCAAATAAAGGAGGAGCCTCGAATGACATACCAAGAGGTAATTTCTGCCCAACATGAGAAAACTTCCCTTCGTTTTCAAACACAGACTGCCTTTCAAGATTCAATCCAGGAAGCAATATCTTATCATCATCACATGAGTCAAAAATAGGTTGCTCATATCTAGGTTTTTTAGAGACAGGGCTACAAAGAATATCAACTTCCAGAACATACTCAATTTCTGCACTTTCCTTATTGAGACAGCAAACGTAGTTTTCATCTGATGCAGATGAATGGAGAAGAGAAAGAGTTGATTCCTCACCTGAGGCATCTTCATTATTCTCTCATCTTTCATAAGAATCAGTTATATCCTGAACACAGTCTTTATACTCCTCACAACAACTATGACAAATTAACTCAGAGGAATAAAACTTTTGACAATGAATATTGAAAGTTGCATGAAATTGTTCCAAGGAGGAGATGTTAGCAGGGGGCAAGGATTGATACCACTCACGAGCATCTCCCTCTAATGAGTACATGAACACCTTAATTAATACATCCTCATGATGTATTCCCCACTGATGCATGAGTTCATGAAACTCAAGCAAATGCTCTGTAGGGTTATCATCTCTATGTTCTCTAAATCTAGGCAAAAAATCACCCCACTCATCCATAGTAGGAACAACATTTGGAAAATCAGGAACAAAAGAGAAATTAAAAGGAGGAAACCTCCGAGCTAAAATGGCTTCCATCTTAAAATATGACTTATTAAAACTGTGGAGTTGTCACTAGATTCTTTAATCATGGAGTCTCTTGGTGAATGATATGCAGTCTGAATGTGTCTGGTCTTTATTCACCATCAAAGATCAGATCTGGTCGTTGTCGTTCTCCTAAGAAAGATATCTTCACTTCCATCCCTGGAAACAACGCCAAGAATGTTAGCACTAAGAGTCACCCTCTGACTGCAAGAGGATAAGCCCAATACCCATCAAAACAAAGGGTAAAATGGATTAAAATGGTTTAAGTAGGTGGATCAATAAGAATTTAGAGAGAGGAAAAGATAACAGAAGTAACTGCAGATTAGTCTGGGACCATTGGGCCATGGATTCATAAGTATCATGCATAAGGAAGGCATTTAAACCGCCTATCAGATAAAAAGATTTATGTGGTTATGAGGAGAAGAAGACAAAAAATGTCTGAGTGATGAACCATGAAGAATGGGCAAGATAACAACAAATCCTCTACCGCCCCAGGAATCCATAGATAAGAGAGATGCTACATCCAGATGAGAAGAAAACATAAAATATCTGGTGAACCATGAAAGATGGGCATGATAGCAACAGATCCTCCATCGCCGTAGGGATCCATAAATCAGAGAGATTACATCCAAACAATAAGAAAAACAAAGATAATATGACGAACCATGAAATATGGGCATGATAGCAATAGATCCTCCATCACCTCAGGGATCCATAAATCAGAGAGATTACATCCAGACAATAAGAAAGACAGAAAATATGACGAACCATGAAACATGGGCATGGTAGCAACAAATCCTCCATCGCCTCAGGGATCCATAAATCAGAGAGATTACATTCAGACAGGAAGGAAAACAGAAATAACATGTAAACTAAGAAGACGGTATGATAAAAATGATTCAAAGGATTCTTCAATAACATATATTTACAATCCAAGCCCACATGCATACAAATTGAAAAATTACAGAGCCCCACTCCTAAAAACTCTCTCAGCTCTAGAGTCTCTGAAAAAACACCCCCCTCATTTACAAAATCTAAACTAATCTATTTATAATCCGATCAGTCCACAACTGCCAAGAGTGTGACCTGGCCATATCATTCAAAGCCTTTCGTCTGTGCCTTCTTCTGTTAGACTATGCGTGTATCCTCCTATCAGCCGCAAACTCAGCTCAACATGGGCGTGCAGGAAAAGATGTCCATCATCGTACCTCGTGCTGACAGTTCTATATCCACGTCCATATCCTCCACGCCTTCTATTTATGGAGTGAGTCGAGGTTTCAACCACCACTCCTTTTTCATTAACTGATCTCTCATCAGGATCGAGATGAGGCTTAACGCCTAAGGGCTGCCATGCATTACTCTCTGATTTGTCATTATATAAGCACGTGATTGCGGGGTCGTCAAAGGCAGTTTGGATTCCCACCGCTTTTGAGCCCGTAATTCACCATCTTCCGCAACATAACTCTTTTACTATACCATGGTTTCGATTGCGGGACCACTCAAGAATTTTAACGCTTGAGCAAGTTGCGTACTTGCAATGAAGCGTGGTCGTTGATCTGAAGCAAATCCATAATCTTGGAAACCCTGCTACTTCTAGCACAACTGCTAAAGTTTATCCACCCACCAATTCTAAGATCCATTAAAACCGCACATGGAGATGACGCTAATCTTGGCGCTTGAACAAGAACACCTCCCGGAAGATGATCTCCCGCAGCTGACGGGGTGGCTTGAAATGAATGTTGAAGCTTGGAAACGAACTGTGATCGTTTATCTGAGGAGGACACGCGATATAGATCTGTGGACTTCGGGAGAAATTACTTCAGAGGAAAACAGGAATGGGGAGACAGAAACTCTCGATGGAAAAACTCTCGAAGTTTCTAAGTAAATCATGATCGTCCGATGGAGAAGGACGTGTGGCACTTTATCTGCAACTCCGGAGCTTCTTCCTATCCACTAATCCTCGCGTAATTTTGACATGTCGAATACACGCGAGTCGTTGAAATGATCGCGATCTACGACTTGGGAAAGCCTCTCTTTTGTTTCCACGTGCCGCTCTTGGATGGACCCTGCTTCTTGCTGCAAAGATCAACGACTCACAATTACTTCGGGAGTTTGGGCTTCGGTCCTTTTCAATGCATAGCTGTTACAATCCTCTGAAGTATCGAATTCCCGAAGTGTGAGATCCAATGAAACGTGGCCTCTTGATTTGGACGATTGAGATTTACTTCAGGAGTTCGGGCTTCGTGCCTTTTCAATGCATAGCTCTTACAATCCTACGAAGTGTCGAATTCCCGAAGTGTGATATTTGGTGATGCGTGGCCTCTTTATTTGGATGATGTAGATTTACTTCGCGAGTTTGGGGTTCGGGACTTTTTCTCCTGCTTGCTCGTGAAATTCTTCGAAGTACCGAATTCCTGAAGTGTGAGATCCGTTGACACGTGGCCTCTTGATTTGGACTGTCGAGACTTACTCTGGGAGTTTGGGCTTCGGGCCTTTGGGAGTCCTTTACTCACTCAACTTCTTCTTGCTTTCTCCTGGAGTACGAGATCGCCTTACATGTGTCCCCTGCTGAAATATCAATGGCCCCGAGCGATTGCAGGCTCACGATTAGTAGATACTTTAATTTCCTTTCCGATCCCCGCAATGTGAAGATGCATGTTCATAGTAGGATCAATATGCACCCTTGATCTGTTGATCTAGCAAGATCAACGATTGCAAGCAATTAAGGGCTCACCACTTGTGGAAACTTTAATTTGTATCCCGATCCCCGCAATGAATCCCCACCGCCAATTTCTTTCCGATGAGATATGATGGTCGCGACTTAATCTTGTTGAGATCTTACGGCTGAAAATTGAATCCATTCGCCTGTTAGCATCTAGAACCCGAAAAGGTCTGCTTTGAATGTTGCATTTGGATGCTTCTGTGTAGACCGAGAACTTGGACAACTTTTTGCCCTTGACAACTATATGTGATAACATTGGCTCCACAGGGGATGGCATGCTCCCTACGAGATGCCAAGAATGCGCAGTTTCAGTGCCTTAGTTGTTGGGTTGTGGAGTCGAGCTTAAATACATCTTGTTGAGGAAAACAGGCTGACATGTACGCTACTCTACTTACAAAAAAAAAAAACACATGTGCTCCAAGAGGAGCTTATTTATGTACAATCCTAGACTAACTGACTTTTTACAATGCGCTAGGTGAAAACAAACTTCCACCAGAGCCATTCAAATAACTTCCTAATTGAAAACTTATTTACTCTCTCACTGGTCAACAAAGGACAATGAAACTATGACAACAAATTGATTAGCTTCTTTAGATTTCTTCCTAATGATGAAGGTAAGATAAGGCTTGGAGGCTCCAATACATTGAGGAAATGAAACTCCATGTACTCCCCTACCGGGTCATAAAATAGGTGATAAAACCTACTAGATTGATAACAAAAGGGTTGTTCTTCTTTACAACTGCTCACATCTGGTTGAATGTCTATGACAAGCATAGGTGAGTGAAAGGCCGATGCAAGTTGATGATCCACTTCTCTCTGGTTTGTTAAGATCACATCTGCTAGCTGATGGCAAGAAATCTCCTAATGTATATTAATAGATGGTTGTTTCTCCTTAACATGTTACTCTTGGCAAAATCTTTCATTTTCATTAGAAGGCTGGCTGCTAATGATTTTTCAAAAAACACCTCAACATCTTCATCGTTGTCTTCATAATGATCAAATAAAGGAGGAGCCTCGAATGACATACCAAGAGGTAATTTCTGCCCAACATGAGAAAACTTCCCTTCGTTATCAAACACATGCTGCCTTTCAAGATTCAATCTAGGAAGCAATATCTTATCATCATCATATGAGTCAAAAATAGGTTGCTCATATCTAGGTTTTTTAGAGATAGGGCTACAAAGAATATCAGCTTCTAGAACATACTTAATTTCTGCACTTTCCTGATACAACAAACGTAGTTTTCATCTGATGCAGATGAACGAAGAAGAGAAAGAGTTGATTCCTCACCTAAGGCATCTTCATCATTCTCACAGCTTTCATAAGAATCAATTATATCCCGAACACAGTCTTTATAATCCTCACAACAACTATGAAAAATTAACTCAAAGGAATAAAACTTTTGACAATGAATATTGAAAGCTGCATGAAATTGTTCTAGGGAGGAGATGCTAGCAGGGGGCAAAGATCGATACCACTCACAAGCATCTCCCTCTAATGAGTACATGAACATATTCATTAATACATCCTCATGATGTATTCCCCACTGATGCATGAGTTCATGAAACTCAAGCAGATGCTCTGCAGGGTTATCATCTCTATGTTCTCTAAATCTGGGCAAAAAATCACCCCACTCATCCATAGTAGGAACAACATTTGGAAAATCAGGAACATAAGAGAAATTAAAAGGAGCAAACCTCCAAGACAAAATGGCTTCCATATGAAAATATGAATTCTTAAAACTATGGAGTCACCACTGGATTCTTTAATCATGGAGTCGGCAGGTGAATGTTATGCAGTCTGAATGTGTCTGGTCTTTGTTCACCATCAAAGATCAGATCTCGTCGTTGTCGTTCTCCCAGGGAAGATATCTTCACTTCCGTTCCCGACAACAATACCAAGAATGTTAGCACTGAGAGTACCCATCAAAACAAAGTGTAAAATGGATTAAAATGGTTTGAGTAGGTGGATCAGTAAGACTGTAGAGAGAGGAAAAGATAACAAAATTAATTGCAGATCAATCCGGGACCATTGGGCTATGGAGTCATAAGTATCGTGAATAAGGAAGGCATTTAAACTGCCTATCAAACAAAAATATTTATGTGGTGATGAGGAGAAGAAGACAAAAAATGTTTGAGTGATGAACCATGAAGAATGGGCAAGATAACAACATATCCTCTACCGCCTCAGGAATCCATAGATCAGAGAGATGCTACATCCAGACGAGAAGAAAACATAAAATATCTGGCGAACCATGAAAGATGGGCATGATAGCAACATATCCTCCATCGCCTCAGGGATCCATAAATCAGAGAGATTACATCCAGACAATAAGAAAAACAAAGATAATCTGACAAACCATGAAAGATGGGCATGATAGCAACAGATCCTCCATCGCCTTAGGGATCCATAAATCAGAGAGATACATCCAGACAATAAGAAAGACAGAGAAAATATGATGAACCATGAAACATGGGCATGATAGCGACATATCCTCCATCGCCTTAGGGATCTATAAATCAGAGAGATTACATTTAGATAGGAAGGAAAACATAAACAATGTGTAAACTAAGAAGACGGTTTGATAAAAACGCTTCAAAGGAATCTTCAATAACATATATTTACAATCCAAGCCCACATGCATACAAATTGAAAAATTACAGATCCTTGCTCCTAAAAACTCTCTTGGTTCTCCAACCTCTGAAAAAACACCCCCCTCCTTTACAAAATCTAAACCGATCTATTTATAATTTGATCAGTCCACAACTCTTAGGAGTGTGACTTGGCCATCTCATTCAAATCCTTTCGTCTGCGCCTTCTTCTGCCAAACTGTGCGTGTATCCTCTTGTCAGCCGCAAACTCAACTCAACATGGGTCTGCAGGAAAAAACGTCCATCGTGGTACCTCAGGCTGACAATTCTATCTCCACGGCCAGATCCTCCATCCCTTTTATTTATGGTGTGACCACCACTCCTTTTTATTAATTGATCTCTCATCGGGATCAGAATGAGGCTTAACGCCTATGGGACTGCCATGCACTGCTCTTGGATTTGTCGTTATATAAGCACGTGATTACGAGGCCGTCAACGGTGGTTTGGATTCACATCGCTTTTGAGCCCACAATTCACCATCTTCCGCAACATAGCTCTTTTACTATACCATGGTTTTTATTGCAGGACCACTCAAGAATTTTGACGCTCGAGTAAGTTGCATCCCCGCAATGAAGCATGGTTGTTGATATGATGCAAATCTGTAATCTGGGAAACTCTACTACTTTTAGCGCCATCGCTAATGTTTATCCACCCACTAATTCTAGGATCCATTAAAATTGCGCATGGAGATGGCACTAATATTGGCACTTGAACAAGAACACCTCTCGGAGAATGATCTCCCGCAATTGATGGGGTGGCCTGAAATTAATGTTGAAGCTTGGAAACGAACCGCGACCACTGATCTGAGGAGGACACGCAGTATAGATCTGTGGACTTCGGGGAAATTACTTAGGAGGAAAACAAGAATGGGGAACCAAAAACTCTCGAAGGAAAAGCTCCCGAAGTTCCAAAGTAAATCATGATTGTCTGATGGAGAAGGACGTGTGGCGCTTAATCTGCAACTCCATGGGTTCTTCCTACCCACTAATCATCACACAATTTTGACATGTCGAATACACGCGATTCGTTGATCTGATCGCGATATACGATCCGGGAAAGCCTCACTTTTGTTGCCACGCGCCGCTCTTGGATGGAACTTGCTTCCTGCTACGATGATCAACGACTCACAATTACTTTGGGAGTTCGGGCTTCGGGCCTTTTCAATGCGTAGCTCTTACAATCCTCCAAAGTGCCTAATTTCCGAAGTGTGAGATCTGGTGATGGGTGGCCTCTTGATTTGGACAATCGAGATTTACTTCGGGAGTTCGGGCTTCAAGCCTTTTCAATGCATAGCTCTTACAATCCAAAGTGTCGAATTCTCAAAGTGTGAGATCTGGTGACGCATGGCCTCTTGATTTGAACGATCGATATTTACTTCGGGAGTTCGAGCTTCGAGCCTTTTTCTCCTGCTTGCTCATGCAATTCTACGAAGTGTCGAATTCCCAAAGTGTGAGATCTGGTGATGCATGGCCTCTTGATTTGGACGACCGAGATTTACTTTGGGAGTTCAGGCTTTGGGCCTTCGGGAATCCTTTAGTCACTCAACTTCTGCTTTCTTTCTCCTGGAGTACGAGATCGCCTGACATGTGTCCCCTACTGAAAGATCAATGGTCACGAGCGATTGCAAGCTCATAATTAGCAGATACTTTAATTTCCTTTCCAATCCCCGCAATGCGAAGATGCTCATTCATAGCAGGATTGATATGCACCGTTGATATGTTGATCTAGCAAGATCAACGATTGTGAGCGATTGTGGGCTCACCACTTGTGGAAACTTTAATTCGTATCCCGATCCCCACAATGAATCCCCACCGTCGATTTCTTTTCGATGAGATCTGATGATCGTGACTTAATCTTACCGAGATCTTACGATTGAAAATTGAATTCGTTCACTTGTCAGCATCTTGAACCCGAAAAGGACTGCTCTAAACGTTGCATTTGGATGCTTCTGTGCAGACCGAGAACTTGGACGACATGTTGCCCTTGACAACTATATGTGATAACAATGAGGATGTGGTGATGAGGATGTTTGTGCAGACCCTCGAGGGGGATGCACAAACATGGTACAAATCCATTCCTCATGCCTCCATTGATGGATGGGATTCATTCCAAGAGAAGTTCACAGAAAGATGGGTGGATAAACAAGATAAAGTTTCCTTAATTAATGCTTTTTATAATATTAAAAATAATGTGAATGAGGTTGTCACTTAGTTTAGTGCTCGTTTTTCTAAGACTTATTATAGAATTCCCATTGTTATAAGACCTAATGATGTTATGGATTTGATATACTATCTTGACAAATATGATGGAATTTTTGGTATGTTTCTCGGGAATAAAGACCCTCAAAATCTGGAGGAGGCCCAGGCTGTTGCTATCAAGTTAGAAAGAAATTTCCTTGCAACCTGTAAGTTTCCTCCGATCAATGTCCCTGACCTACCATTGAAAAGGATGACACCTTATCAAGTTCGTCAAGATGAAAAGGATGATGATGGCTTAGGCTTGAATGATCATGAACTAGTAGTTACCCTACCTGAGTAATATGCATATTTCCATGAAGATGAAGGTGAAGAGTTGAGTGTTCAAGAATGTTCATTGGTTCATTCTAGTGACGATGATAAATTTCAAGAGGAAGAACCACAAGTCAACCATGTAGAAATCAACCAACAAGAGACTTCATCCTTGCATATCCCAATAGTCATTCAAGAACAATTTGATCAACTACCATTGCAACAGGGGGAACAACTTTTGGTTTAACTAGAGGATGATACCCCTTACATTTTTCTTATGATCCCACATTCAAATTTTATTCTTTGAGAGGATCCTTTGATTGATCACTTCTTGGATATCAGGGTTCATCATGATCTAGTTGAGTTGAGAATGATGGAGGTATTTCAACATGTGGATTCTAAGAGTTTCAACTCTCATGCTTACATGCTCATTAATGTTGAAGTACCATATTCCAAATTCCAACCAATAGCCTCCAACTATTCCTTCAGTAGCAAGTACATCAAGGCGCCTTTCCGACTTATGAGATTTCATGATCGATTGCACTGGAAGGTTGACCATGTTGATCTTTCCCGTCCAAGGGATCACCTAGCTGCATGGTTAAACTAGTTCTTTGAGTATGTTGATTGATCATGGCAGTTGTAAGGTGGGATTTTTGGTTTTTAGGTAATAGTTGTATAGTTTCCATTCGCTAATTTGGCATTTTCAGATTTCAGTCTTGTTGATTTTTATGCTTTAGGACAGTAATTTAACCATTTTGTTTTGTATATTTTTCCTTTCATAGACATCCATTTTCAAGAGATTCGCTAATTTTTTCCTTGTTATATCAGAATGTGGTTGTGTCTTGTGATGTAGTTTGATCTTTACATTGTTGTTCAATTGGTTGAAAGCCTCTGAGTGTCTTATCATATATTTGTTGAATCTTTTGTTGTCTTATCATTCGATTGAGCCTGGATGAGGGTTTATTTGTTCATATTCCAAAGTATTGAGTCTACTAGGAAGGGTAGAGTTGAAGGGACATATGAAAGTCTCGAGTCATCTTATGTTTTGTCTCTTCATTGCTTTCAATTGAGTCATCTACATCGAGTCAGTCATCCCTCTTGTCCAACAGTAGGGACAAGGTACCTTGCATCTTATAACCTCTTGAGTTATCATTTCATGTCGAGGGATGAGTTTTCATCACTTCTTTTCTTTTTAGAAGATTGTCCTACATCGACTCCAGCACATTATGTGGGGATGATCCAGAAGTAGAGCACCTTCATGGTCGTTAGCCTCATTGGCGGTTATTTTACATTCGACAAGGTTGAACATTATTGGGCCTTGATTGAATGATCTTTGTCATTATTTGAATTTAGTACATCTTTCACAATGACATGTTGTTCTCGTACCTTAGGGCCCATTGACATTATTGGTGGGTTTCCTTCACACTTGACAGGTGTTTACGTTATTGACATCTAACTAAGTAACTCTCTCCCATGTGTCGACTTCAACACATTTACCACAGGGGGGAGTGTACATAGTAGGTGGTAGTAGGTAGTGGATTTGGATGAGACCCCTTATTTTCAGCTAGTCAGTGGGAGGTTTATATTTGCTTTGACTCCATTTCCTATTGGATAGGCATTTGAGATCATAGTTCAACTTACAAGGCCTTTTCACTTCCACACAGATACAAGGGTCTGCTGGTATATTTCTTCAGTTTTCTCATAGAGAATTATTGGCAGTTTTTAGACATAGGGATTCACAAGTTCTCGACATCCCTCAAGGGGATCTCATCCCCTTGAGTTGCCACTATTAACCCCTGTATTTTCACCCTTGAAAATCACGAGGGTTAAGATCCATCTTGTCTTATTTGGCTGACATTCAAAGATTTTCCCAGAGATAGTTATGTTTTGAGCTAGGGTTGGTTCCCACCAAGTACAAGTACACGACTGGTTAGGTAGTATTGTTTGTTTCAAAGACAAGTTTATGAAGGATCTTATGGATAGAGAGAGATGTATATTTTTGGTATATTCCCTATTTATGAGGAGATGGAGATCGAGGTTCCGCATGGTAGTATTGATCACATTGTTAGAGCCCTTGTGATCTCATGAGTCCATTGATCCTTTTCCGGATAACAAGCGAGCAATTTACTATTTTTAGCAGGTAGAGTTCCAGGCCTCAGATGATGATTCTGATCTCATCTCTGGATTCGTCACTGAAAATCGAATTCGACGAGTATATTTTCATTCACATGTGAGGAGATTATATTTTTAGCAGTGTCTATTTTTATACATACTATATTTGGCAGTGGTCTCCTAGTGGTCCTAGACATATATGGGGTTTTCCTATTTTTTAGGGTGATTTCTATTTTGACATGTCTATGTTTAGCAGGGCTATATTTAGCATGTGTGGTCGCCATGAAGGATGACAAGTGGTAGGCTCAAATTCCAACATGTGGGAGTTTCAAAGGGTGACAAATGGCCAACTTGGGTGCTTTGTTTGAGGACAAGTGGCACGTGCGTTAAAGACGAGTTGGTACACGTGATAAATTTACGTGTTTGAGTTGACTAAAGATAAACTTTCCCTTCCTTAATTCCTTTTTCTCATGCATTATCCCTATTTTTCTCCATGCTCTCTATTTCTTACCCATATCTCCTTTTCCATGCATTTTATTCCCTAAGTCTTGCACATTGTCTCATTTAATGTGCCTCCCTTCTCCCTATTTTTTAGACTCCACCTTTTTCTCTCCCTATTTTCTGGGTCGTTGTCTTAGTGAGCCTCCATTTTCCCTATTTTTTAGCATTAATGCACCTTCCTTTTTCCCTATTTTTTAGCATTAATGTGCCTCCCCTTTTTCTATTTTCTAGTGCATTAATTCCTTTTTCTTACATAACTCTTATTTTCTATCATGTATCCCTTAAATCTCTCCTTATTCCCCATTTCCTCTCCTTATTTCCCTTTCACTTGTGCACATCCATTATCCTTTCATGCACCTTGTCCCTATTTTTGGGCGTATCATTCCTCTCTCATGCGCATTTACTTTATCCTCCATATTTACTCGCCTTAACTCTTCCTTTTTTACCCATGTGTATACTCCATACACATGTGCATGTTTCCCTCCGTGCACACTCTCCTTATCTCCCATCACATGAATTTAACCTCTCTCATGCATCCATACGTGAGGTTTTACTCCCCTTCACTCTCTCTTTCCACTCTTTTATCTCTCCCATGTGCTTTCCCTTCTCTATCTTTAGACTTTTATCTCATGCACCTCCTATTATTACACACATATGCACCTCGTTCTCTTATTTAATGAGGCTCCTCCTCATTGTGATGGGTGGACTTCTCTCAGCAACAATTATTCCCCCCCCCCACCCTTCTCTCTCTCTCTCTCACACACACACACACATCATTCTTCCTTATTCTAGCTTCTAGTCTGTGATTAAAGAGAAAGACTTTGTCACTTATGTACTTCTGTTTAATGGTGGAAACAACACTTTGGCAAGAGCAATAATAAAGTTTTGGTGTGCTGGTATCAAGTTGTCAATTATTGTCGGTATCGTATCAATTTTTATGCATTAATTAGTTTCTTTAGCATATTGTTGTGGTGTTTTCAGCCTGATAATATCACTTCTTCCCTTCTCTCTTTTCCATTAAAATTACTTATGCTGCAAGGTTTCTCATCCATTAAAATTTTAAACATTGTCACTTACCCTTTGATGGCTTAAACATTGTCTGAAGATGAATTTTCTTGTTGTTGCTTTGAGGTATTTAATTGCAGATTTTGTAGGTTTATGACAACAAGAAAACACTTAGGGAATCCCCCCTGAGGTTGGCACACACCAACCCAAACAGACATGAGTTTTTTCGGTGACACTTAGGGCATTTTCTCCTAGAATTAGCCTCTTTTACCCACTGATTTTCACTTGATTTCAGATTTGATTTGGGGGTCAAAAAGTGTGCTAACACGTCCCTAACAAGCCAATAATTGCATCCATGCATCCCAACTTATACAACTAACAATAATTTCCCAATTTGCATCTCTTTTTACATCCAAACTAAACCTAATCTCCCAATTTGCATCTCAATTTGTGTCCCAGAGGGCACAAATTATGACACCAAAGAGTGTTGTGCATCCCATTTCCAATGTACGATTTGAACCCTTGACCCAATGCCTATTATGCCAATACAATTTGTAAGTGCTAGGTCAATTATTATTTTTATTACATTGACAAAAGTGAGGTGCACTCTATATTATGGTGTGGATGAAATTTGTAACGTAATGTAATGCTAATAAAACAAAATGAAAAATTGGGAGGTAGGAGTGGGGAGGGGTCCTTCTTGACCCCAATGGACATGAGAAACTAGCATTTTCATGGGGATCGGGCCATGATACGAACAATCAGGATGAGTCTCTTGCTTTATTCATTAGGCCATGATATGAACACCTTAAAGGCCATTTAGCACATAATGCATGAGCATAGGTGTGGATTCGATGATCCTTTTTTCCAATGGGCGAGTTGGAATCCATTAGTGGCACTCACGAAATGAATCTTTAATTTTCCTACACAAACCATAGTAATATGTAGAATGCAAAAGCAAACACATAATGGAAAAATGTTTTAACTAATGTCTTAACTAGAGAAAACCCTTGCAAAGAAAAAAACTAGAAAACCCTTGCGAAGAAAAAAACTTGAAATTGTATTCCAATTCACAATCGAGTATTACATTTTGGTATGTGTTTCATAAAAAGTGGTTGTCAACCTTCTTACCTAACACAATGATTTTAATAGTAGCCAAGCAAGTACCAATGTATGACTAATGCTTGTGCATAACTTAACTCTCTTTAACAATCCTTGTCAAGATCATTGGTATTTCAAGTTTGTCTTGCTACAACATGTCTTTGAAACAACACCTATCAAAATCTTCTCAACTTCGAAACTATGAGAAAAACGTAGAATACGTGTTACTAGATTTTATGTTCAAATGAACAAACCCCTCTCTTAGCAAATTATCCATTTATGTTGACCAAGAATTTGTTGCACTATTGACTCCATTACACTAACCACTTTCTTAACAGTTACCAAACTTACATGGTCCTTTGTCTCTGATGCTTACATTCATTGTTGGTCTTTCTAAATATGGCACTATAATCATTTTCCACCTAGAGCGTTGCATCCACTATTCTGAAGGGACAACTTAGAGTCCATTTATAATCAACAAATGCTTGTTGTTGATGCATGTCCCACCGATGTCAACCAAAGTTGAAGGTTATTCATCAATGTTAGTTGATTCTTGTCCACACATAGTTAACGACATCGATTTAAGTAGTGATTGCACTACTATACAACAAGGCTCTTCTATCCCAATTTGCATCCCCTAGCATTGTATTTTTCAAAGTTCAAGGTTGGCAACAATGACACATTTAGTAACATCTCATTTTATGTCTTGTTTTCTTCCCCTTGTGTTGATTTTGTGACCTTGGTCTTTATCGTGTGCCAAATTTGCATTGTCTTTTGCAACATTTTATGTTCCATATGCTTGCTTTGTGTTAAATTTTACATCCTGTTAACCCCTTGATTTTCACCCTTGAAAATCTTGAGGATTAAGAGCCAGCTTGTCCTATTTGGATGGCATTCAAATATTTTCTCAGAGATAGTTGTGTTTTGAGCCAAAGTTGGTTCCTGCCAGGTACAAGTACATAATTGGTTAGGTAGTGTTCTTTGATTTAGAGACAAAAGTTTCTAAAGGATCTTATGGATAGAGAGAGGTGTCTTATTTTTGGTATATTCCCTATTTTTTAGGAGACAAAGATCGAGGGTTTGCATGGCAGTGTTGATCACATCTTCAAAGTCCTTGTGAGCTCATGAGTCTACTGAGCCTTTTCCAAACGACATGCAATAAATTTACTATTTTTAGCAGGTGGAGTTCCAGGCTTCATATGATGATTCTGATCACATATTTGGATTCCTCGCTGAAAATTGAATCCGATGAGTATGTTTTCATTGACATTGGAGGAGGTTCTATTTTTAACAATGTCTATTTTTAGACATACTATATTTGGTAGCGGTTTCCTAGTGGTCCCAAACATATTTGGGGTTTTCCTATTATTTAGAACGACTGATATTTTTGGCATGTCTATTTTTAGTAGGGATATATTTTGCAGGTGTGGTCGCCATGTAGGATGACATGTGGCAAGTTCAAATTCTGACATGTGGAAGTTTCAGAGGGTGACAAATGACCAACTTGGATGCTTTTCTTGAGGTCATGTGGCACATGCGTTAAAGACGAGTTGGTACACGAGATAAATTTACGTGTTTGAGATGGCTAAAGATAAACTTTCCCTTTCTTAATTCATTTTTCTCATGCACTATCCCTATTTCTCAGGCATATCTTCTTTTCCATGCATATTATTCCCTACGTCTTAGTGCATTGTCTCATTTAATGCACCCCCCTTCTCCCTATATTTTAGCCTCCACCCTTTTCTCTCCCTATTTTTCTAGGGCATTCGTCTTAATGAGCCACCATATTCCCTATTTTTTAGCATTATTGTGCCTCCATTTTTTTCCTATTTTTCAGCATTAATGTGCTTCCTTTTCCCCTATTTTATAGCGCATTAATTCTTTTTTCTTACATAACTCCTATTTCCTATCCCATATCCCTTAAATCCCTCCATATTCCCCATCTCTCAACGCTAGTTCCTATTACTCCCACTTCCCTTTCACATGTGCACACCCATTATCCTTTCATGCATCTCGTCCCTATTTTTGGGTGTATCAATCCTCTCATGCACATTTAATTTATCCTCCATATTTACTCGCCTTAACTCTTCCTTTTTTACCCATGTGCACCCCTTTCCCATGTGTATCCTCCATACTCACACATGTGCATGTTTCTCTCCATGCACACTCTCCTTATCTCCCATCACACACATTTAACCTCTCTCATGCATGCATACATGAGGTTGAACTCCCTTTCACTCTCTCTTTCCACTCTTTTATCCCTCCCATGCACTTTCCCTTCTCTATCTTTGGCACTTATATTTTTATCTCATGTGCCTCTTATTATTACACACACGTGCACCTCACTCTCTAATTTAACGAGGCTCATCCTCATTTTGATGGGAGGACTTCTCTTGGCAACAACAATACTCTCTCTCTCTCTCATCGTTCTTCCTTATTTTAGTTTCTAGTCTGTGACTAAATAACAATACTTTTTCAGTTATGTACTTGTGTTTAGTGGTGCAAACAACCCTTTGGCAAGAGCAATAATAAAGTTTTAGTGTGCTAGTATTAAGTTGTCAATTCTTGTCGATATCGTATTAATTTTTATGCATTGATTAGTTGCTTTAGTATATTGGTTTGGTGTTTTCAACCTGATAATATTGCATCTTACCTTCTCTCTTTTCCATTAAAATCACTTATGTTGGAAGGTTTCTCATCCATTAAAATTTTAAACATTTTTACTTACCCTTTGGTGGCTTAAATGTCGTGCAAAGGCGATTTTTCTTGCTACTGTTTTGAGGTATTTAATTGCAGATTTTGTAGGTTTATGGCAATAAGAAAACACTTAGGGAATCCCCTTGAGGTTGGCACACACCAACCGAAATGGAGAGGAGATTTGTCGGTGACACTTAGGGCATTTTATCCTAGAATTAACCACTTTTACCTGTTGATTTTCACTTGATTTCAGATCTGATTTGGGGGTCAAAAAGTGTGCTAACAAATAGGTGTCGTTGTCAGGGACACATCAATCCTCGGATTTCAACGACATTGGTGAGTTTTCCTTCATTTAATTTATTATCTGAGCTTGTCTCGCAACTCCACAGGAAACAGAGTCGATTCCACTAGGGAACACAAGAAGATCATTTCATTTCGATCCAACACAAGGTTTAGTTTTGGGCCTGAGCGAACCCTGACATCTTTTCTAGAATAAGAATGTACTTTCTCCATGAAATCTTCCTAAGTTGGTAAGTGTATAAAGTACTCTGGTAAGTTATTTTGACAAGCACTATGGTGAGTGTAACTTCGACACTTTCATCTTTGGATTCGTGCCTAATTTTATCTCAAGCTAACACTATGGAAACAACTATGCTTATTTTCATCTTGGATTAATATTATGGTTGGAACTGCGAATCTAGTAAGGTTTAGATTCTCTGCTTATGATCCAATGAATTTTGTTGCATTTCCTAATCACCCACATGACTTACATGCAGGTGAATATCACAAACACTTACCTTTGTTTGCAGGGAAGTTTGGAGTATCGGTTGAGGATCACTTGGATGATTTTTTAAAAGAGGTGGAACAAGAGGATGTGGTGATGAGGATGTTTGTGCAGACCCTCAAGCGGGATGCACGAAGATGGTACAAATCCCTTCCTGAGGCCTCTGTTGACGGATGGGATTCATTTCGAGAGAAGTTCATAGCAAGATGGGTGGATAAACAAGATAATTTTTCCTTAATTAATGCTTTTGATAATATTAAAAAGAATGTGAATGAGGCTGTCACTGAGTTTAGTGATCGTTTTTCTAAGACTTATTATAGAATTTCCATTGCTATAAGACCTAATGATGTTATGGATTTGATATACTATCTTGACACATATGATGGAATTTTTGGTATGTTTCTCGGGAATAAAGACCCTCACAATCTGGAGGAGGCCGAGGTTGTTGCTATCAAGTTAGAAAGAAATTTCCTTACAACCTGTAAGTTTTCTCTGATCCATGTTCCTGACCAACCATTGAAGGTGACACCATTCAATGATCTTCAACCATCGGTTATTACAAAAGCACAATTATTCCTTGTTATTGAAGAAGAGCCACAACTTGCACCTTATCAAGTTCTTGGAGATGAAAAGGATGATGATGGCTCAAGCTTGAATGATCATGAACCAATAGTTGCACCACTCGAGTAATATGCAGAGTTCCATGAAGATGAAGGTGAAGAGTTGAGTGTTCAAGAGTGTTCATTGGTTCATTCTAGGGACGATAATAAATTTCAAGAGGAAGAACCACAAGTCAACCATGTATAAATCAATCAACAAGAGACTTCATCCTTGCATATCCCAATAGTCATTCAAGAACAATTTGATCAAGTACCATTGCAACAAGGGGAAATGTTTTTGGTTCAACTAGAGGATGATACCCCTTACATTTTTTCTATGATCCCACATTCAAACTTTGTTCTTCAGGAGGATCCTTTGATTGATAATTTCTTGGATATCAGTGTTCATCATGATCCAGTTGAGTTGAGAATGATGGAGGTATTTCGGCAAGTGGATTCTAAGAGTTTCGATTCTCATGCTTACATGCTCATTATTTCTGAAGTACCATATTCCAAATTCCAACTAATAGCCTTCAACTATTCCTTCAGTAGCAAGTACATCAAGGCGTCTTTCCGACTTATGATATTCCATGATTGATTGCACTGGAAGGTTGACTATGTTGATATTTCCCATCCAATGGATCACCTAGATGCATGGTTACATTGGTTCTTCGAATATGTTGATTGATCGTGGCAGTTATAAGGTGAAATTTTTGGTTTTGGTGTAATAGTTGTATAGTTTCCATTCGCTAATTTGGCATTTTTAGATTTCAGTCTTGTTGATTTTTATGTTTTAGGACAACAACTTAACCATTTTGTATTGCATATTTTTCCTTTCATAGACATCCATTTTCAAGCCTAGATAAGAGTCACTGATTTTTTCCTTGTTATATCAGCATGTGGTCATGTCTTGTGATGTAGTTTGATCCTTACATTATTGTTCGGTTGGTTCAATGCCTTTGAGTGTCTTATCATATATTTGTTGAATCTTATGTTGTCTTATCATTCGATTGAGCCTGGATGAGGGTTTATTTGTTCATATTCCAAAGCATTGAGTCTACTAGGAAGGGTAAAGTTGAAGAGACATATGAAAGTCTTGAGTCATCTTCTATTTTGTCTCTTCATTGCTTTCAATTGAGTCATCTGCATCAAGTCTGTCATCCCTCTCATCCAACAGTAGGGACAAGATACCATGCATCTTATATCTTATTGAGTTATCATTTCATGATGAGGGACGAGTTTTCATCATTTATTTTCTTTTCAGCAGATCCTCCTGCATCGAATCCAACACATTATCTGGGGATTATCCAAAAGTAGAGCACCTTGATGGTCGTTAGCCTCATTGGTGGTTATTTTACATTCGATAAGGTTGAGCATTATTGGGCCTTGATTGAATGATCTTTGTCATTGTTTGACTTTAGTACATATTTCAGAGTGACAGGTTGTGCTCGTACCTTAGAGCCCATTGACATTATTGGTGGGTTTCCTTCGCACTTGGCAGGTGTTTACATTATTGACATCTAACTAAGTGACTCTCTCCCATGTGTCGACTTCAACACATTTACCACAGGGGGGAGTGTACATAGTAGGTGGTAGCAGGTAGTGGATTTGGATGAGACCCCTTATTTTTCAGCCAGTCAGTGGGAGCTTTATATTTGCTTTGACTCCATTTCCCATTTGATAGGCATTTGAGATCACAAGTCATCTTACAAGGCCTTTTCTCTTCCACACAGATACACGGGTCAGTTGGTATGTTTCTTCAATTTTATCGCAGAGCATCATTGATAGTTTTCAGACATAGGGATTCACAAGTTCTCGACATCTCGCAGGGGGATCTCATCCCCTTGAGTTGCCACTATTAACCCTTGTATTTTCACCCTTGAAAATCATGAGGGTTAAGAGCCAACTTGTCTTATTTGGCCAACATTCAAATATTTTCCCAGAGATAGTTGTGTTTTGAGCTAGGGTTGGTTCCCACCAAGTACAAGTACAAGACTGGTTAGGTAGTGTTGTTTGTTTTAGAGACAAGTTTCCGAAGGATCGTATGGATAGAGAGAGATGTATATTTTTGGTATATTCCCTATTTCTGAGGAGACAAAGATAGGGGTTTTGCATGGTAGTATTGATCACATATTCAGAGTCCTTGTGATCTCATGATTCCAATGACACTTTTTCGGATGACAATCGAGCAATTTACTATTTTTAGCAGGTGGAGTTCTAGGCCTCAGATGATGATCCTGATCTCATATCCAGATTCCTTACTGAAAATCGAATTTGATGAGTATATTTTCATTGACATGTGAGGAGATTATATTTTTAGCAGTGTCTATTTTTAGACATACTGTATTTGGCAGTGGTCTCCTAGTGGTCTTGGACATGAATGGGGTTTTCCTATTTTTTTTGGGTGATTTCTATTTTGACATGTCTATTTTTAGCATGGCTATATTTAGCAGGTGTGGTCGCTATGAAGGATGACAAGTGGTAGGTTCAAATTCCAACATGTGGGAGTTTTAGAGGGTGACAAATGACCAACTTTAGTGCTTTGTTTGAGGACAAGTGGCACGTGCATTAAAGACGAGTTGGCACACGTGATAAATTTACGTGTTTGAGTTGACTAAAGATAAAGTTTCCCTTTCTTAATTCCTTTTTCTCATGCATTATCCCTATTTTTCATAATGCTCTCTATTTCTTACGCATATCTCCTTTTCCATGCATATTATTCCCTAAGTATTGTGCATTGTCTCATTTATTGTGCCTCTCTTCTCCCTAGTTTTTAGCCTCCACCTTTTTCTCTCCCTATTTTCTAGGTCATTGTCTCAATGAGCCTCCATTTTCCCTATTTTTTAGCATTAATGCACCTCCCTTTTTTCCTATTTTTTAGCATTAATGTGCCTCCCTTTTTCCTATTTTCTAGTGCATTAATTCTTTTTTCTTACATAACTCCCGTTCTCTATCATGTATCCCTTAAATCTCTCCCTATTCCCCATTTCTCAGTGTTAGTTCCTATTACTCCCACTTCCCTTTCACATGTGTGCATCCATTATCCTTTCATGCACCTTGTCCCTATTTTTTGGGCGTAACATTCCTCTCTCATGCACATTTACTTTATACCACCTTTATTCTCCATATTTACTCGCCTTAACTCTTCCTTTTTTACCCATGTGTATCCTCCATACTCACATGTGTGCATGTTTCCCTCCATGTGCACTCTCCTTATCT
>ML823710.1:69187-79244 GCA_009831015.1 Picea engelmannii
ATGGGGATTGGGCCATGATACGAAAAATCAGGTTGAGTCTCTTGCTTTATTCATGGGTCTCTGATTAGCTAAAAAGGAACAAATTAAATCTCGAGTTGTCTTGGGAGGCTCTGAGATTGTCATCAAAGCCATTAGGGATTGCTGCAACTAAGTAATAGGAAAGGACAACTCCACATATCTGCGTATTTTTCAAGAGATAGAAAGTTTTGATGAAATCTTCACCTATCACATTCTAAGAAGCAATAATACAAGAGATGATGAATTAACAAATAAATCCTCCCTTCTCGGTCTTGAAATTTTACTCTTAAATTGCGAAGAGACCTTAGACTACCCACCATAAACTTGGATTGTATGCCTACAAACCCACTCAATATGTTTCCAACAAAACTATATGAAAATGGGTTTTTCCCAAACCCTTTGATTTATTGAATTTAATACTAACTCATGGCCTTACCCTCCATCTCGAGCTGCAAAGTGCCCCCACGATCTCTCCACATTTACTTCTCATGTGTATGATTTCTCTTTAGTCCAATCCTCCTCATCTCTTCTGCTACTAGTCCTCCTTGATTATCATTATCGTTGGATGTGGGATTTCCTTTCTCGTGTGGATATGGCCTCTTGTAGCTGGTTATTTAGGATGGCCTTGGATCAGGACTGTGTTATGGTTTTTTTTTTTCATGGCGTTCTAGGACAATTCAAGGTAGTAGGAAAATGACCCCTACTCTCTTCTTCGTAGGCTCCATGCTCTTTCACTTTCATTATGTCTTCATTTCCTTGGAAAAATTTTGCTCCTTTCGATGACCTCTAGGCAACGTTCACTTTCCCAAGGTGAGTTCATTGTCTCAACAATCCAACTCATTTAAAAGTATTGGATTCTCTTCCTCTGGTTCTCAGTCTCTTGGGTGTGTTAGAATTTCTACACGTATCAACCCCCCCGACCCTCTGTTGAAATCTCTATCATCTTGTTTTCATGTTGTTGTTGGTAATAAGATGTCTACCCCACACTGCATCCCCATATGGCACAGGGGTTCTCTTGGGAATACTACTATGGATGAATTTATCCCTCCTTTGTTTAGTAAGCAAATAAATCAGTTGGAAAAGCATTTCATCTCCCTCAAATATTCTCAATAAAAAAGTAATGACACAAAACACAAGGAGATGCAACTTATCTTCCAAACACTAGCCAACCAAAGTAAAGATGGATAAACTGAGATAGGAAAACTAGTTTCTCAGGCACTCTCTGGCAGGTCAAATCACCCAAAATTTAACAAGCTCCAACAATGAAGCAACTTCGGCCACAGTTCAACAAGAACCACCAAATTTAACTGAGGATGAAAACTCTCATGGATTAACAGATCTTGAGTTAAAAGTATAGTCTTATTCTTTCTATGCAATGTAAGTTTCAATTTGTTCAGGGTTCCTTTATCAAGATTTACACCAGTAGACACAGTAGAAGTGGGAAAATTTTGTTGGATCCTTTCCTCTTACGGAAGGAAGTCAATTTTGTCTATCTTTTTCTATATTAGAGCTCTGCTAAACCTCTGTAATTTTCTGTTGCTCTTCTTGACAAAAATGTTTTTTTAATATAAAAATAATCGTTCTTGTAAACAAAAAAAAACTAAATGAAAGTGTAAAGGTTAAAAAACAAAAGCCAACCATGATAACAAAAAATAATATTAAAAAGTCAGACATTATAATAAAAATCACATAATTATAAAATAAACCAACATATATCTATATCGACCTCTATCTTTTAAGCACCCACAAGTTTGCGTGTTAATTTTTTATAATGTATCTCTTGATGCTTAAGATACATATTTAGGATGAATCTATGTTTACTATAATGAAAATAAAGTAGTTGGAATGTCACATCAACTTCCCGAGGCCATAACTTTTCACTCTAAACTTTGATTAAGGCATGATATCTCGTTGAAAATCTTTTGATGAGTTCCACAACATGGAAAGTATGAAATCACTTTCCCTGTGATTTGGAAAAGACCTAGCGACACATAAGTGATGCACTTAAGCACCCCACTCATGAACCATAAGGGACACACTTAAGAGATGCCCCATGATAAGTGATACACCATAAGTAACACACTTAAGAAATGCACCATGATAAGTGATGCACCATAAGTGACACACAAAAGTTATGCAATTAAGCATTGACACACTTAAGCTATGCACTCAAATGACACATATAAGTATTCATACTCCATATAATCAAGAGAGACATAAGCGATGCACCATAACTAGTGACACATAAGCAATACACACAGGCAATGCACCATAACTAGAGACACACATAAGCCATGCACAAAAGTGATCCATCATGACTAACAACACACTTGAGCGATGGAATAAATGACACACCATAAGCGACACACTTAAGTGATACACATAGTTAATGCACCTTAAGAGGCTAACTTAAGTAATGCACGTAAGTAATGAACGTAACCAATGCACCATAATTAGTGACACATAAGTGACCCACTCACACACTATAAGCGATGCACATAAGCAACACACTTAAGCATTAACACATGTACGTATATAAGCAATGCACTTACATGTTATGCATCATATAAAGCAATGTACTTAAGTGACTAACCATAACGAGCGACACACTTAAGCAATGGACCATAAATGATGCACTACATACATATTGGTAGCAATCTCTAAGAAGAGATGCATGGAACTACTACCATCTATTCACCAGTTCCTGACCCTAATAAGAGGTTGATGCATTTATATATGACAAATTGTAGTAGAAATGTAAATACAAGAAGCTAAAGAGACTGGAAGCTAGAATGCCAAGATTTAGGGGCGTCGAGTTGGAAAAGAGTTAGTCAACTTATTGGGACCATAACTCCTATATACGAACTTGTGTTTGGACGCATAATAGCTTGTTGGAAAACTATCGACAAGAACAATCATCTGAGATGCAAGTGTGACAAAAATAAGAATTGGGATGAAGATTGGGACATAAATCTAATTTACCCCCCAACCAACCCTAACATCCCAATTTGTGTCTCTTTTTGTATCCCAACCAACCATAGTGTCTTAATTTTTCATCCCAAAGGATTCAAATTGAGACACAAAATCAATGTGGAGATGAAAATAAGGATGTCCTAAACAAATTGGGATGCAAAACAATGCAAAAAGGGGATGAATAAGGACACCAAAAATATAACTAGGATGAAAATGGGAATGCAGAAGAATGTAGAATCAAGAAAATTGGACTTAAATCAAGATGAAAAAAGGGACAATGCATAAAAGCATATGTGCATCCCATATACCAATTTCCTACCACGTGGGACACAAAAGAGGGACATTATAGCCTTCTATTGTAGCAATGTTGCATCCCATTAACAAATGGTTGTTAACATTGACTTGAGTCTCGTCAATGGATGATCGTCAACACCAACTTGGGTCAATCCATGTTTATTAATATTAGCTTCATGAGTTTCATCAACAAGTGGTGTATTGGCCTTTTGGTCTTTTCCTTTAGTCCACCAACATGGGGAGGATGTTATTATGTTAACATTAGAACCTTGTGTTGTGCCTCTATCATCTTGAGTGAATGATTGGCTTGATTTCACTGGTAGGATGCCTTGGCTGGAAAACTATGGCTGCTATTAGAGGCTAGTGGCCTAAACTCTTCTTACCTATGTTAATTCTCTCGATGGGTTGGATTTTTCGAGGGACTAAGGTTGAAGAGAAGGGAATTTCCCAAGCTCTAGTTGTGACTAGCTACAAGGAAGAGGTAACCTAGAGGAATCTATACTAGAGAGATTCATTACAAATGTTGGCTTGGATCATGCAATGTTATATTTTGGGTGTGTTAAGAAAACCAATATGCAGAGTCTCACCCATGACAATAATGTGAAGAGAACATATAGTCATACAAATAAGTATTGGGTTGATGTTGAATATTGTGTTTTGTATGATAAATATATGTGCTTCAATTCTTAATCTGAAATTTATGGTAATATGATTGCATGTAAATAGATATGGTAAGTATATTAACATTTAGTGATTGATGTAGGAATATGTTGAAACACTAATAAATTGAAGGTGTCTTGAATCACACAAGAAGAATTGCAGTTCCATGTTGTTCAAGAAAGCCAACAAACACAAGTTAGCAATGCAGATGATACAATTGCATGCACAAATAAAAGAACAATGAGAAGACATGGTCTCATTGTGGAAATAATATTGGGCTACAAAGATTGGACCAAGGTCAAAGGTCAATGTTATTCCAAAGGGGAGGGGAATGTCATACCTTGGATTATATTAAATCATGCACATGTTATAATGGTGTGGTTATTTGATGGGTGTCAAACTAGTTGTGTTGAGTGATAATGACGAAATTATATAAATATGTGAAATTCCCTATAAATATTCTTAGCATGAAGCCCAAGGCTAAAGCACAACTAATGAATGGTGGACGTCTTAAAGATGGGATTAGTTACTTGTGTTTAAGTTTTGTGTTTCTAGTCACAACAAAATAAAATTACCATGGTGTGGTTTGTATCATATAAAAATACAAATAAAAATAAAAATTAAATATATCAAAAAAATTGTTAAAGGAGAATAATTGGGTTAAGACTTTAAAAGAGAAAAGGGGGATAAAATCCCATGAAAGGGAAAAAATAAAGAGGATCTAAATTGACATGGTATATGTTTGATTTTTTAGTATTCACATGTCTAAATATAATTGCTCTCTCATGGATAAGCATACTCACAATTGAATACATTGTCAATGACCTCGTGAATGCATTGTATATGTTGTGGCTACTTATTGTACACTTTGATTGTTTTTAAATTTGACACTTTGGATTGTATGTGAACTATTTTCTAATTCATTTTCACTGCAAGGAAAACACCTTGTAGCGGGGGTTTTTGTGAAGGTTTTTAGTGTTACAAGATTGGAGATTTTTTTCAAAAAACCTTTAGTATTCGTAGCAAAGGTTTTAACGAATGTCCCATATAACTAAAAAAATTTGGGTGGACGAAGGTTTTTTTGTTGGTGCTTATATTGGTAAAACACATCGGTGCATTCTTAAGTAACCTGCATTAGTGTGTACACAAAACTAAAAAACATCGTGCTCTTATAATTATTACACATTGGTTCCGCTTTTTTTTTTGTGCATCACTGATGCTTTTTGGGTTTATGTACGCATTGATTCGTATTGTTTTTTGTATGCATCACCAATGCTTGTATAAATATTACACATTGGGTTGTTCTTTTTGTTTTATGGCACATTGGTGCTCGTATAAATTGTGTTAATTGATGCTTATATTACCATGTGTACTAGAGGGAAGTGGAATTTCGAATATTTGAGGTGAGATGTCAACGCCATTCTTTGTTACTAATCATCGATGCATATATTACATGTAAAGCCCTGGTGCATGTATTATTTGTAAAGCACCAATGTGTATTTCAATAAGCCAGTGTGTATTAATAATAGATCCGTTTTAACTCCGGATCTATTGGATCCGTTAAAGTTTTGTAATAATATTTGTACCAAACAGATCCATAATCCGATGTGTATTGTAATAATGCACATTGTAATATTTTGAAACAATAAATATAATCGTACGTTATGTCGTTTAAAACGATAATGTTTTTTCACAATTTTTAGCATTGATGCTTCAATGTAATTAATAGGTACTGATGCGTATAACTCATAAAACCACACCGTTTTTTTATTTTATGGCACACATCGTTTAGTGTTTTCAAAAGAATACAATGCACCAATATGTACATATTTTAATTAAATTTTGTTTTACAAATTTCCAATTAATCATCTCAAAATCGAATATTTTTTTATAATAATATTGATTTTAATATTTTTGTTATTGTGTTTTGATATAATGATTGCATTATCAAACGTATTACACCTCCATTATTTGTAACAATGTAAATCATCCATATATTAATTAATCAACAATGCAACATTTTACAACAATCAACAATGCAATAAAATAAAATACCCATTTTATTATATATGAATAAGAGACCCATCGTCATACAAAATGGGACAATGTAAAGTTCCAAAAAAATCAAAATGCAACCAATATGTAATTGTTACACCTATTGGTAACATGTCCTCATGCAATTGGTACAATATGTCAAGTACATTAAACAAAATCCACGATTTTCACAAACAAATATTCCAAATCACATTCAATTATATTGATTGTCATTAATCGTTCGACAACACATGTATTTCAACAGAGGGCGAACACCTTCAGTAACCACTCACATAACCAGATCAAAGATCAACACACTGATGTTTTCACGTGGTAAAACCCCTACGGGGAAACATCCACGGCCCCAGCCAACACGACCACTTGGACCAGTTTATTAATGCAAAGAAAAATATTACAAAGAGATTTTACAAGAGAGTTTCTCACAATCGATCATCGACAAATGACCCTCCATGCTCTTTAAATAGAGATCATGGACCAATCGGGTGTTAAGCCACGAATCAATGGCCGTTAAGATCGAGGAGAGTATGAACCGTCAGATCACTCTATGTCGGGAACATATCGTGACCGTCGGATTAACTACAAATGCATACTAATGCATACTAGAGAAACACACTATAAAACAAACTTTTACCTAATGACACAATAAACCAAGTAGATCTTACTAACTCCTAAGTGTCTAAATATCCTAACATCCCCCCTTAAGAACAACTTGGGATAGGATTGAAGGATTTACAATAGTGACACAATAGGAGAAGGAAGGAGGAATTAGAGCCTATCCCCCCTTAATGACAACTTCCTGAACTCCTAATATAGATCGAAGTTTGGAAAACTTCGCTTTTGTAAGAGACTTTGTGAAAATGTTTGCAACTTGATCTTCTGTAGGGCAAAAGAACACTTCAATAACTTAATCATGAATGAGCTTTCTGATGAAGTGCATGTGTATCTCGATGTGTTTGCTACACTGATGTTGAATTGGGTCTTTAGCGAGCTTGATGGCACTCTGATTGTCACACCAAAGGCTGGTCGGATGTGGGTGCTGGAATCCAAACTCTAAAAGGATCTGTCGAAGCCACAGGGCTTCCTGACTTGCATTTACTGCTGCTCGGTACTCTGCTTCTGTTGAAGAAAGTGCAATAGCTTGTTGTTTCTTACAGGACCAAGTGACAGGTCCTGAACCAAGGCTGAAAGCATAACCTACAGTAGACTTCCAATCATCAGGGTCACCGGCCCAATCTGAATCAGTGAAAACAACTAATAAGAGAGTCCCCCCTGAACTGTAATGTATCCCAAACTAAACTGTACCATGAACATAGCGAAGTATCCTTTTAGCTGCTTTCCAATGGCTTTCATGGGGTGTTTGCATATATCGGGCAACAAGACCAACAACAAAGGAAAGATCAAGACGGGTACGAGTCAAGTATAAGAGGTTACCAACTAACCGACGATACAGGGTGGCATCAACTTCAGGAGAAGTACAGGTCACAGAAAGCTTGACTCTAGACTGGAAGGGAGAAGGGGTTGGTTTACAATTGTTCATGTGAAAGCGACGAAGAAGGTCACAAGCATACTTATACTAGGAAAGAAAAATTTCTACATTGGTTTGCAAAACTTGGAGGCCAAGGAAATAGTGCAAAAATCCTAAGTCTGTCATTTCAAATTTCTTCTTAAGGTTGGTTTTCACATGGTTTAAAAGTTTTGAGTCACTACTAGTAAGGATAAGGTTATCAACATAAAGGACAAGGATTATGAGATGGCTTCCTACTTTCTTGGTATAGACATTAGGATCAGAATGGCATCTAGAGAATCCAGTGGCAATAAGAAAGCTATCCATTTTGGCATACCAAGCTTGGGGAGCTTGTTTGAGACCATAAAGAGATTTCTTGAGGCGACAAACAAGGCTAGAGTCATTCTGGACATAGCCAGGAGGTTGTTCCATGTAGATTTCTTCTTGCAAATCTTTGTGCAAGAAGGTGGATTTAACATCCATCTGATGGACCTCCCATTTATGTGAGGTAGCAAGGGCAAGAATAAGGCGGATGGAATTCATTTTTGCTACAGGGGCAAAGGTTTCATAATAGTCAATTCCTTCAACTTGGGAAAATCCTTTGGCAACTAACCGAGCCTTGTGCCTTTCAACACTTCCATTTGATGCATACATAGTTATGTAGACCCATTTGCATCTAACAAGTTTTCTTCCTTTTGGAAGAGGTACAAGATCCCAAGTATCGTTTGTCATTAAAGAACGATACTCTTCATTCATTGATGTATCCCAATCTGGATGACCTGAAGCTTCTGCAAATGTCTCTGGATCATGAGTTTCTGAAACTTGAGACAAAAGAGAAGAGGCTCGCTGGAACTGTGAACATGTCTGACGCTGATATGAAGGATCACCGACAAGATCACCATCTGCTTCTCGTGTTGAACATACCCATAGAGGAAGCGGTGGATCTGGTGTTGGTTTAGGTTCAAAGGACTCAATTGGAGGAGGGTGAGCAGGTGGAGGTGGATTTTCATCCTCACTGTCATCATCTGAAGAAGAAACCAGATCATAAGAAGGCACAAATGCCAAAGATGGCTTGCAGGCCGAAGAAGGCACAACCGTCGAATTAGGCTCGCTGGCCAAGATATTTTCATCGACTTTAACATCTCTTCTAATAATAATTTCATTACAATGTGATTGAAGAAGTCTGTAACCTTTGACATCTTCAGAATAACCAACAAATATACACTTCTCACTTTTAGGCTGCAATGCTTTTCTTTTCTCATCAGGAATGTGAGCCCATGCTATACTGCCAAATACACGGAAGTGACTTACATTTGGTTTAATTTTAGTCCAAGCTTCTTCCGGTGTTATATTTTTAAGAGCCTTTGTGGGAGCGTGATTGACTTTAGACTTAATCCCTTAGATTGGATCATACAATTAGCCATTTCTTTTAATGTGCGGTTTTTTCTCTCAGCAACACCATTTTGTTGTGGTGTATATGGAATAGTGTGTTGCATTTGGATGCCTTGTGTAGTGTAGTAACTTGTAAAATTTTTGTTCACATATTCGCCTCCATTATCTGTTCTTAACTTTAGAATTTGATGTCCAGATTGCTTTTCTACAAGGGCCTTGTAGGCCAAAAACTTGTCAAACACTTTGCTCTTAAGTTTTAAGAAGTAAACCCAAGTACATTTGGAAAAATCATCAATGAAAGTTAAGAAATACTTGCAGCCAAAAAAGGAAGAAGAAGAAAGTGGACCACACAAATCACTGTGAACAAGTTGTAAAGGGCTCGAGGTGTGCCAAGAGGCACGTTTGTCAAAACTGTCCCGATGATGTTTGCCAAGAACACAACTGGCACAAACACCATCTCTGCATGAAACAAGAGGAAAACCAGTCACCATCTGTTGATTACATAGTTGCTGCAATGAGCGATAGTTTAGATGACCAAACCGCTCATGCCAAAGTTTGCTTAAGGCATCGCTATGAGCAACAAAAACTGATGAAAAAGTTGATGACCCAAAGTTGTCAAATTTGTACAACTTGGTAATATCATCAGCAATTCCAGTTGCAAGAACATGCTTAGGATCATTTAGATCCTTGATTACAACTTGGTAAGGTGAAAACTCTACGGTTTTACCTTCACCTGAATGAGTGATTTGATATACTGATAGAAGGTTACAAGAAAGATTTGGAACACATAATACATCATTGAAATGACCATTTTCTACCTGAACTGTTCAAGATCCTACAACACTAAGAGATTTATCATCACCAACAAATATTTTCTTGGTGTTACATTCATTTAGAGCAGAAAATATGGCTTTATCCTTAACCATATGATAAGATGCTCCTGAATCAATAAACCACTCATCAGAAGAAGTAGTAGTAGTAGAAGGTGTATTGAAGGAGAAACCAAAAGTAGAAAGTACATGTCCATGAGAAGAAGAAGAAGAAGAAGAATCAATACTGATGTTGTGCTTCTTCATCGTTGCTTCTAAGGCTGCCATCTTCTTGAAACATTTGGACTCATCATGACCATCTTTATCACAAAAGTTGCAATGTCTGTTAGTA